>BTPG01000003.1:3845398-3863382 GCA_036245525.1 Semisulcospira habei
CTTGCTTGAGAGAGAGAGAGAGAGAGAGAGAGAGAGAGGAGAGAGAGAGAGAGAGAGATGAGAGAGAGAGAGAGAGAGAGAAGGAGAGAGAGAGAGAGAGAGAGAGAGAGAGAGAGAATAAATGAATGAATGAATGAATGATACTTTATTTCTCAATGGAAACAATAGGCGCACAGGCCTCTTTTCATGTTTGTCCTTGCTAAACTACAACATTAAAAGCAACATTAAAACAATATGTTAACAGCACAAAACAAGCGGCTACACCCACAGGTCACTTGTGTTACATTCCGATACAAGTTACAAAGTTGCTGAAGATTACACACACACACAGCAAAATGACAGGGTCTTTGGGGGGGGGGGGGGTCGATGTAAAGTGTGTTTATAGAAAGCGACTGCACACTTATGATAAAGCTACTCATGTGTAGGAATTTAGTGCGCAGCCAAAACACCACGATAAAGAGAGATATTATGTAAAAGCTAACAAGTGCAAAACGGAGGACCACAGGAAATCATTGACATGACTCTTTTGGACATATTATCTACGTTTCTTTCAAGTTTGCTCAGAGATGTATTTAAAAGCTTTCGTCCTAAACAATGGAAGATGTCTCGTTTGCTGTATATGTGGAGGAAGTGAGTTCCATAAATTTATTCACCCGCGTAAGAAAGGCTGGATTTGAACAAATCAATTCGGGGCCGTTCAATGACGAGACTGTTCCTCAAAGTGCTGTAAACCCTTTCGCTCTCAGTGAAAAGCTTAGCCAGGTAGAGGGGGGCTTTCCCGTTCAGTGCTTTGTGCATAAGTATGCACTTATTAAACGTAAGGTGTTGATGTAAAGGAAGGAGCCCTGTTGCCTGAAGCTTTTCCTTTAAAGTTAGAGAGGGGATTGGGAGGATCAGTTTAACTGCGGGATTGTATAGAGAATTAATCCGCTTAAGGTTAGCCTTACTACAGCCGTCCCAAATAGTAGATGCGTAGTCAATGTGAAGTTTAATGTAGGAGTTGAAAAATAGCTTTCGTGTCTTAGTATCAATGATAGATTTTAATCTTGACAGTAAAAATAGCTTCTTTTATAATGTTTTCCCTAGTTGTGTTAGATGGGGCAACCAGCACAGTTGGTCATCAACAATTACCCGAGGAGGCGATATTCCTTGACTTGCTCAATGGGAACTGAATCAAAAGAGAGGTTAAGTGAATGGGGGCGGAGCTGAATGCTTTTGGCGTGTTGTGATTAGCATGCTTTTCGTTTTGGATGGATTTACAAGCATTTGATTATTTTTGCACCACAGTGAGACCTCCTGAAGACTAAGCTGAAGATTGTTTGATATTTCAGGTACAGTTTTCCCTCCAGCGTGAAGAGTTGAATCATCGACAAACATGTCACATTCGGTATTTGGATTTGAAATATAAAGTGGAAGATCATTTATAAACAAACAGAAAAGTAACGGTCCTAATATGGATCCCTGGGGCACGCCATACTCAACACGCTTTTCAGAAGAGAAGGTAGCATTGATGTACACAGTTTGAATTCTCCCTATGATATATGAACGCAAGAATGAGAGTGTCCCTGGGCTGTTATTGTTAAAGTAGCAGTCTAGTTTCTCTAATAAAATTTCGTGGTTTATAAGGTCGAACGCTTTTTTTAGGTCTAGAAAGACAGCACCAGACATTTTGTTTCTGTTGATGTTGAGCAGCCAAGTGTCAATCATATGAACCAAGGCAGTGTGACACGAATGTTTAGGGCGAAAACCAGATTGACATTTATTCAGGAGAGACTTTTCTTCCAGGAATTCGAGAAGATGTTTGTGTACATGCTTCTCAATAGCCTTCGATAGAATAGATAATATGGATATAGGCCGAAAAATTATTTGGATCAGATGTGTCTTTTGTTTTAGGTATAGGTACCACTTTAGATTTTTTGAAAGCCGCCGGAAAAATATTATTTTGAATACATAGGTTGTAAATATAGGTTAAGCTTTCCACAATGTATGGAAGAGAAAGTTCGAGGATAAAACCATTGATTCCATCAATGCCAGCTGACTTTTTGTTCTTGAGACTAGATATAAGTCTGCCCACTTCATGTACAGCGATGCAAGGGATATTAAAAACATCGCCCGCGGACAGTCTTTGCTTACAAAAGTCAGTAAGCTTCTGCGATGCGACATGTTCCACCTGATCCAAACCTTCAGCAAGTAGTAAAGATTTCGGGGCTAAAATGAAGTGGTCGTTAAATGCATCGGCTGTAAGGTTGGCAGTCGTGTTTGCAGAACGATTGTTACTATTGTTAGTTAGTAAGTTTAAAACTTTCCATATTGAAGACGGATTCCCGCTGCGTATGTTTTCTCTACCAGTGCTTTTTGTGCCTCCCGGATAAGGTATTTGACTCTGTTACGTAACCTTTTAAACTCAATAAAATCTTTGTCCCGCTTGGCTCGATTTCTGGCTTCCATGGTTTGTTTAATCTCCTCCGTAATCCAGGTGGGGGGCTCACGGCACCGGACTCGTTTCCTTTTTAAAGGGACATGCTTATTTAGCACTCCGAGGAACAGCTCAAGCCACAGTGAGAGCGCTACATCAGGGTCATTGTAATTGTAAACTTCATGGAACGGCAAAAAACTGAGGTCATGAAGGAAACTATCTCTATCTAGTTTTCTAAAACATCTATAAGTAATGTATAAATGTTGAGTTCGGCTCTGTTTAGGAACATAGCATGACCATGTACAGCTGATGGGAAAGTGGTCACTGACAGCTAGTGAAGGGACATCAGTTTCAATGATAGCTTGAGGGTTGTTAGTATAGATGTGGTCAATCAAAGTACACGAAGAGTTGGTTACTCTGGTTGCAGTGGTAATCATCATTGTTTTAGTCCAAACAGCATTGTTGTACATTGCCACATCGAATGGGGTTTTAAGATGTCAATGTTAAAATCACCGAGAATAAGTATATCCCTGCCTGTGTCATTCACTTTATCCATCACCTGTACAAAGTCGTCATACCACTCGGCAGTCGATGCTGGATTCCTATACACAAAGCCAACTAGCAGTGGCGACGTGTTAGGAAGCTTGACATCTAACCACACACATTCCACCTCTTTTGTCTCAAGATCAAGACGTCTGCGTACCCTGTGCTGAACAGTGCTGTGCACATAAACAGCTAGCCCAGTATGACCAGGAGAAGTTGCATCACGTCGAATAAGAGAAAAATTCGGAATACTGACACATGCGTCAGTGATTCGAGAGTCCAGACGAGATTCAGTGAGACCAAAGAGGTGGAAATGTGACGGCTGGTTCAGAAACAGGGAGACATCATGTACTTTCGGATATAAATGATACACATTTAAATGTCCGACTTTCAGTCCTTGAGTGGCTAAGCCAGTGGATCCACTCGCCATGTTGTTCGTTGTATATAGACACTAGTGTACACACGACGACAAAAGACCTTTTCATAAAGTCAATAGTCAATAGTTATCCTTTCTCCTATAAGTCTGTACGACTGATGTTTGTACAGAGAAGAAAAACAATTTAGATAACTAAGAGTTCACGAAAACTTTCACTATACAGTCACACTCCGGCCTCAAATGAGTACATTCAAGTTATAACCGGCGCTATTCAGTCCACACATGACTAAAAACCAAAGTGCAGATTCACCGTCAGGCACAGTGGATATGACAAAGGAACAAATCCGTGTGTCCCTTTCCACGCAGCTTCTCAAAATAACCGCTTAATGTCACACTTTGTCTAGAAACATTTCTGGCTCAGTCAGAAAGCTGCTCATTTGCAAATACATAGTCATATCACAGACGACGTCTGCGTCAGAAGCAACATGAGATTAACGTAGCCAAAAAGCTCGGCAGGGTAATTTCAGTCCAGATATCTGTCTATCGCAACAAAATCAGCACCAATCGGCTAAATATGGCAGTAGAATCCAAATAGATAACAACAAGCCTCACACTTTGTGTCCTGTTAAACTAGTTCACATGTCACTATGAGGAAAAAAAAAAAAAAACACCACCACTCAGAGAGAGAGAGAGAGAGAGAGAGAGAGAGAGAGAGAGAGAGAGGGGATGAGAGGAGAGAGAGAGAGAGAGAGAGAGAGATGAGAGAGAGAGAGAGAGGAGAGAGAGGAGAGAGAGAGAGAGAATCAATAAATCAATTAAACTTTATTTTACAACGGTTTAGGCATTGACATCGTCATCGACACAGACAATTTACAAACCTGGCGTTGCTAACAACTACAAGACTAACTACAAATTTACCATACATATAAGTAAACATAATACTTGCAAACAGAGAGAGAGGGTTAATATTTATGAATCTTGTTTTTACGACACATTTTGCACTTGCAAAAACTGATTCTGCGTTAACACATTCTGCCCCAGGACAGAAATCCCCAAATTTTGAAGTTGTCCTCTGAATGACAGTATTAAAATTTAAAAAAACATATCGAACATGATAGTTTAAGGGTGGTGCCAGAATAGCTTGGCGCCTATGGACGCCAAGCTAGTCTGGCACTACCCTTGAACTATCATGCTCGATCCATGTCTTGCTGTTGTGTGTCAGGGCTGAATGAGCTAAACTGCCCCTGTCATATGTACATGTCTGCTATATACTAACATTGTCACAATGCTCATTACAACACAATATCAGAGTGAGGTGTGCCTTTTTTTAATCGTTGGTGTCTTTCAAAAAATTCACTTTCAAGTTCCTTTATTTAGAGTGAATTTTATTCTGAATATTGATGCTTATATCTAACAATGAGTTTAGCGGGCCCTCTGACAGTAAACTGGGCGATCTTAGTCGATCCATTTTACAAGGACGTGAGCAGTCTAGCTGTCTCATAAGGAAATAGATTTTTTAAATAGAAGTTTGCACTAAAAACTCAATAATCCCATACAATTGTTTCAATCCTTTGGCTGTCGGTAGCTCTTGTGTCGCAATGATTCCTGTAGGAAACAAAACCCTGACTTCCTGTGGGACTCATCGCGACGAAACCCGCTACCGACAGCCAAAGGGTTTAACTTATTCAAGGCGTGCCGACTCCGGATACCGCGGTATACAGCCGCGTATCCGGAGTAGGCACGTCTGGAATGAGTTAAAATAATAAATATGCTGCGCGACAAGATCTTAACGGGAATTGTTTATAAAACAACCTCCAAAACCATAGTCATTTGTTCATTTTTACATTGCCCGCTGCGTCAAAATCTTTGATGTTCCTAGAATTAATTAAAAAAAAAAAATGAAGGGTTTATTAAAGTTTTGGAGGGTCACACTTTGGTACCAATCCGTTTTTTCTTCACCAGCGACACTGGGGAATGCATTTGTATCTGAATAATTGTATTCTTTATTATTGATTTGTTTTAAATATAACATACGGTATACATTTGAGACTATGGAGTGGGAAAATATTTGCCACAGTTATGATGTAAGTATTTGGGGGGGGTGGGGGGGGTTCTTTGAAAGAGTACCCGTTAACGAACAACTTGTCAGTGACATTATGTTAATATCATCCAGTGTCCACTGTACTGATGCTTATGTTTTGACACGACCTACTTTCCTAGAAATCCGCCACTTGCCTTTTAGCAACCCAAGCCAGGGCAGTGCACATCACTGTCAGCTTTATCCTACTTAGTTTGTAAACCCAGCCTGCAAGCACATGAGTACCGAGCTGGGCCGATAAACCACAGAAGGGGGGGGGGGGGGGAGGGGGTAGGAGGGGGGGAGGGGGGGGGTGGGGGGGTTGGGCGTCGCGTCGTCCCCACCTCGGAAATCATGGGCTTGCAGGCTTGGAATTCGTTACCGTCGTGGCGTCAGGATGACCTCGAGCGGCAGTTGTCGTCTCATAGTATATTTCACTTGCCATATTTCCTGAGAAGTGCAACATGCTGTGAAGTGTATTGTGTGTGAATTTCTTTACTACATTCAAGTACATCTAAGTAAGTGTTATCATGGCCCGGCGCTGGCCCACTGCAGCTGACATTGGCCCAAAGGTCTTTTGCTTATTGGGTATATTTCCATTCTTGAGAAACGCAACATTCAAGGGAATATATTGCATTTGAATTTTATTTTTATATTTTTAACTTTACTCATTGACATCTAGTTTTTGACCCCCGCCCATAAAAATTGATCAAAATCCAGAGGTAATAATAATAATAATAATAAATAATAATAATAATAATAATAATAATAATAATAATAATAATAATAATAATAATAACAATAATAATAATAATAATAATAATAATAAGAGAATAAGTGTACTTTATTATCCAGAAAAGAAAAATTCGTCTCGCCAATTAAGAGCAAATGTGGGGCTCATGAGGATCTATGCCTCTTGCTGAAGCCACTTAGTAACCATGTTAGACAGCTGGGGATTTGTGTCGATGAATGTATAATGATTTCACGTACGCAACCTACGTTCACTGGCACTCAAGGGGGTAAGACTTTCTCTTTAGTCTGGCTCGTCAGACATTTACATTTCTCCGCCCTGAGATAGCGTTAGTCGCCTGCTCGGCGTAAAACCATGAAAACTAAAGTCTGACAACTCACATTCACATAAATATACCTAAATCTATAATTACGTACCCTGAAGAGAAAGAGCCGACTGGTGTGTCGAATCTCCGCGAAGCTCGTTTAAGCTCATGTTCTAGCTGTTCAGGGTGCGAGTTTCAACAGATATAAGTGGAGCAGCAAGGGCCATAGAATTTCATGGGCGCCTTCACCTGCGGGAGCTCATCAGGTTTTGTGCATTGTGCAGCTGGGTTGTGTTCGCCAGTTTCGCTAGTGCGTATATGGCGTTTATCCTTTAAACTATTACTTTTACATCATGCAGGTGGTAATGGAGCAGACAGATTAACGCATTCGCAAACGTGCCACCTCCCGGATACGCGGCGGTAAGCCGCGTATCCTGAGGCGGCACGTCTCGAATGATTTAACTGATTATTTGAATGACTGGCTTGCTGGTTGGTTGGTTGGTTGGCTTATTGGATGGTTGGTCGGTTGCTTGCTTGCTTGCTTGCTTGACTGGCTGGATGGTTGGTTGTTTGGTTAGTTTATTCGTTGACCGACAGACTTACTGACAGACCGATTGACTGCTTGACTGCTTGATTGCTTGACTGTTGTTTGATTGCTGGACTTGTAGCTTGACTAATTGCTTGATTGACTGATTGATAAGACACACACAAGGTGCTTGAAAAAGTCATACTATCCTTAAAAAATGAAACAGTGATATAATCTGCGCAAAACCCGAATTTGTTCTGATTCTGATTCCGACCCGTGCAGGACAGATCTTTTCCGGGGTGTGTAAACTCGCCCACTTTGATGTTTGTCTCTCGCCTAAACTCAACAATGGACAATGACACTTCAGTTTTACAAAGAGCACTGTCAACAGTCATAGGTTTATATTTCTCCCACTGGCCTATTTGTAGGTTGTTTACAAGAGGTGCGTGTTATTTATTTATTTATTTATTTTTTTTTTTGTTGCTACTTCCAAGTTTCGTCTGTCGACCTCAGAGGTCTTCCTCCCACGCCACTCACCCCCATCCACCCCAGTGTGCTCACCCAGGCCTTCCAGTTGTTCCAGCATGACTCCCGGCCCCACTGCTGTATATATGTCAGGTAGTAGGGGACTCCCTCCGGAGGAAACTCCGCACTACTGCCGAGTCACTTCGGTGGTCTTCCTACTTACGACATTTTTTTTTTTTTTTTTTTTTTTTTTGTTGCTATTCACGGATTCGACGATGTGAGAGCTCCCCGCCCCCCCCCCCCCCGCCCCCAGAGGTGGCGAGTCAACCACTACGTCCTTCCATGCACAGCAGCTGGGTCTGGGCCGAAGACAACCCGCGCACCTTGCCGGACTGGGCTGAGGTCACCATGAGACGGAGACTTGAGGGGTCAGAGGCACCTGGAATAGCGTTTTTTTTTTTTTTTCCATTTTTGCATGATGATAAGGATGATATGATGATGCCATGGTGGGTCCATGTGGTTTTAGGGACTGCGTGACAGGGCCGCATTCCACGCTTCCTGTCATAAATATCCTGGTATTAACCAGGCCAGGGACTTGCGGACACCTGCGGGTGCCAGCCGTGTAATCATTCAAGCCTTGCGATGCGTCATAACCAGGGTAACACCCCCAAAGTAGCACCCCGTGAAGTGGGTGTGAGTCTCGGCTGCGTGGCATCAGCCTTCCCATTGGGCTCCATAGAACACCCGCTCTGGGTAGGAGAAGACCCAGGTAGGAAAAGTCCCGCTTGACTCGGCTGGGATTCGAACCCGCGATCTCCCGGCCGCCAGTTCGACGCGCTAACCACGTGCGCTACGGAGGGCCGGTAGGTGTGCGTGTTATGACCAACCGTAATATTAAATCAAACGTCAAGGACATTTTGTTCAGAGCCGTAAATGGTAAGCAATGAAGATCACGTATTCTGCATTCATACTAGCAGGTGTCTTCTTTGCTTAACTCAAACAGAAGGTGTGGCTCGGGTACCAACTTGTTTGATTTCTACGTACTAAATCAGATTGGAAACACTTTGTGATACAATACACACCACACACACACACAAACCACACACACACACACACACACACACACACTCACACACACAACGACAGTCGCACGCACACGCGCTGACGCACGCACGCACCACACACACACACACACACACACACACAACACACACACACACACACACACACATAGCTACACTATCTTCTATTCAAGTTGTAGCATTATGCAATACAGAACCGAAAAAAATAAAACCCACCCCTGCATCTATTGTTTTGAGACAAATGCCCATTATCTGTTGTGAGTTGTCATGTGCCGTTAAAACAGTACAGTATAATATGTGGGGGTACGGGGTGGTGGGGGGGGGTGTGGGGGCGGGGGGAGGTCAGGCAGGAGATATCGATATCTGTGCTGCTTTCTGTTGCTATTTTCTTCACAGACTAGTAAACACCCAGACGATGAGAGATATGAAAGGATCAGTCTGACACACCTTCACATATCGGGAAGAATTTATTTTTACATGTTAACCCATTTAGCCGCAACAGCCCTAAAACGGGAGACGGTTTCGACCTTGATAATTTCAACGGTATTGTCAGAATAGCTTGGCGCCATCAGGCACCAAGCTAATCTGGCACTGCCCTTGAATTTTCATGGTCGAGTCGTCTCCTACAATTTGTACATAGGAAGTAGATGATACTTCTAAAATGTGAGAGATGCTACCCTGGGGTTAAATTACACACAGCCGAGCTGCCCCAGCGAATCAGCCTCACAGAGGTGAGGCTGATTCGCTGGGGCAGCTCGGCTGTGTGTAAATTGACTTTGGCGCCTGAAGAGGTTCAGAGTGGTCCGGCACTATGCTGGGGCTATCACGGGCATCAGAATCACGGAAATTAGTTTGATATTAACTTGAATCTTCCTGCGTACATGTCTCGTCTGCTAACAGTATTAATCCTTACACCTCCCACGGAGGGCTTTTGCTGAGTAGTCCAAGGGACGCTAGCAGGTAAGCTCCTGGTGTGATTGTCTCCCATCCCCCAGTTCGTGAGTTACTTGCTGTGTGAATTGTCCGCATATTGGATGCTGTCTACAAGCACCACCTCAACAAGGCGACCATCTGTTAACAGCAAGTCCTTGGTGCTAACTTCTACTGTTGGACTATTGTTGTATCGTCAAAACTTGGAGATCTTTTGTTTGGTCTAAAAAGTAAATTTCATCATCATTACAAAATTCTTATAGAAAAAAAAAAGAACAATAATGTGTCGGGAAAAAAAAATAAACCTTTCCGTGAAAATTGTATATGGTGGTCAAGTGTGTATGCGTGTACGTGTGTGTGTTTGTGTGTGTGTGTGCGTGTGTGTGTGTATGTGTGTGTGTGCGTGTGCGTGTGTGTGTGTGTGTGTGTGTGTGTGTGTGTGTGTGTGTGTGTGTGTCTGTGTGTGATTGTGAATTACACATCCGGCTTGCCATTATTGAAAAAAACAACAACAGAACACCTTTCAAAGCAAACATAATTATTACTTCACATTCACCGCACACACAACACACATACACACACACACACACACACACACACACACACACACACACACATCATATTATACAACACACATATGACACACATACACCACACTTGTAAACCACATGCAACACACTGTGAAATACAATTGCAGTTTATGAGTAAGCCATTAACTGAGTATGCCCGTAACTGAATAAAATCAGGTAAAGATGGTCGGCTTAAGTACCTTCAACGCGAGTGGAGCAGGGACATCTATAGAGAAAAGGGGGTTTTCTTCTTCAACCCTTTGGCGGTCGGTAGCGGTTTGTGTCGCGATGATCCCTACAGGATGTCAGGGTGTTGTTGTTCCTACAGGAATCATCGCGATAAAAATCGCTACCGCCCGCCAAAGGGTTAAATGACAATATTCAATGTTTGAAATGACGTTTGGACACGCGCCAGACGGCACACCCAACACTCACGTACACACATAATACAGGTTCATATCATCGTGACCCAACCTATAAATATAATACTTTTCCTTTCGCGTATGACGCTACAGGGAAGGACATTTTGAGTGTCTGCAGCTTTGCGTTCACCTCTTCACTTTGATAGATCTGTATAAATTCAACCACGCGTGCTTTCTAATTTACTCAATTCAACTCAAAAGAACGCAGTCCGCCAAAGAAACGTGAATACAAAGTACACGAATGAGGTCAGCTAGAGGCAAAGATCCTCTTGAGCCCCGCATGTGCCTGGGGTTATGAAGATGTATATGTCTTGCAGCTGAGTGCATATCGCCTTGTGTGTTGTTCGCCTTCTCTCAGCAGTGAACTGGTTATATTGTTGACACGCATGCATGCTGCTTGAACTTTTGTCAACTTGGTATCTTGTCTGCCTAGTCGAGATCAGTCACACACACACACACACACACACAACACACACACACACACACACACACACACACACACACACACACACACGCACACACACACACGCAGATTCACACTTTTTTAGTGACACTGGGAGCTTAATCGCCCGGGAAACCGTTTGCTCTCGAGGCTTTAAGCTGCAACTACATTTAATATAACTGAAGAGCGTAACGACACATCAGGTGTACCTTGCTTAATTGATCCCAACGTTACATCGATCCAGGGACATTTTTAGAGTGGAAAACGTCTACGCCAGATCGATCATGGATACCCGTAGCTGTTTAAAGCTGCTGTGCAAGATTGACCCAAGGTAAATATGGGTTGTCAAACTGTCACACCACCGTGACCCCGGGACTATCTAACCTTGGGAGCACCTGATGTGTTGCACCGGCAAGTCATTCCCGAGAAAGACAACGCTGTTTGCAAGGGTAATGTTTATTTTTAAGGTCATGACACATGATACTGAGACATGCGGACTCACGGCCAGAAACGGGTGCATTGGTCGGGTAGGAGCTGAATAAGGTGTTTGTGAAGGGTGCAAGTGTATGGGTGGACTAGGGAGGGAGGGGCAGAAGGACGGCCACGCAAGTGTGTGGAGACGCCGACTGCTGACTTGTTGTCTATGGACTGCAGCAAGAAGTGTGGACGCTTGCCAAGGTCTGTACAGTCACCGTTGACAGGCATATCCCAATAAACACATGTCCTCGGGCCGACGTTAGGCAAAGCTGAACCGCGCACTTTAGTGCGCGGGCCAGCTTTGCCTGACGTCGGCCAGAGGACCTTGTCTTACATTCACACAATCACCTTGATGTAATCCATCTACCCAGCACTCTGCCCGCCCACCACGTTTTAAACTGGCTGACATATTCAGATAACATAGAGAAACACGTTGAGGGTCCTGAACTTTTTGTGTTCAATGACTATAATATTTGTATGCGATGTCCCCTCTTGCCGACTTGGTGTATGTTATTTGAATACTGTGCTTTGGTGATTACAAAATCAAGATGGTCGAACTACGCTGAAGGAGATGTAGACGAAGAAGGAACATTACGTTTCAGGCTATCTGTCAACATATTTTCTTGAGCAACAGTAGTGTACATATAGATACGGTATATTACATGAGAGAGGAGAGAGAGAGAGAGAGAGGAGAGGTAGAGAGAGATAGAGAGAGAGAGAGAGAGAGAGAGAGAGAGAGGGAGCGAGAGAGAGAGAGAGAGAGAGTGCTGGTGCAAACGGTATCAAATTTGCTGAAGAGTGTGCACGACTATTGTCACCTACTATCCCGTTGCTGACGGTAGAGTTTATACGCTATACAGTGTGCGTGTGTGTGATTTTGGAACATTATCTTTTAGCCGTATGGTCCAAAATCACAGACCAGCACACTTTACAGTTGGCACTTGACCTACTTTTTAATTTAAACACCCTTATCTAAATACGATTTACGTACAGAACCTGTTTAGTGCACTTGCTCGAGTCCCCAGTAAGGTACATATTTTGCGCACATACGGCGTTTCGCGCCAAAAGTACAGCAGTGAGGTTAGCGTAACTATACATGATATACTTTTTATCTTGT
The DNA here is from genome assembly GCA_036245525.1 of Semisulcospira habei. Lineage (NCBI taxonomy): Eukaryota > Metazoa > Mollusca > Gastropoda > Semisulcospiridae > Semisulcospira > Semisulcospira habei. The sequence continues at coordinate 3,857,896 of BTPG01000003.1, forward strand.
TACTTCAATTGTTAGAGGTTTAAGCCTGCCCGCCTTTGACATCATGGACATGCTATTAAATTCGCCCCACCGCGACCCGTTCTTAAAAGTCCCTTCTATAAATAGAAGGGACTTAAAAACACACGCCTAAGAGGGTAACGCAAATAAATGCAAATATTAAGCAGCAAAGATGGAAAACGTTCGTTTTGTCTTTTTCTTTGTTCATTTTGATTCTGTCGTTTCAGTGTTATTTTCTGGCAGCTCAGTTTACACACGTGGCAGCCCCCATTTTGATTTCGATTTTGTTTAAACTCCCGCCCCAGACAGACCATGTCATTCCTGGCTGGACTGGCTTTACAATGATCAACTATCACAAATTACCTTGACTCCGACTCCCTCTGTTTTCCGCCCGTTAATTTTTTTTTCAACCACGAGTACATTTACACCAATACACCTCCCTACCCAGCCCCGCCATCTGTCGCACACTGCCCCCCCCCTTCCTCCCCCTCCCCCCCCCCCCCCCCTTCCCCCCCCCCCCCCCCCCCCCGCAGAGCTATAACTTATGGGAAAACGTTCCGTTTGTCTCTCACGCACACTGATATAATTCATAGCACACAGTGTACGTTGTAGGGCTGAATAGCCGCGCTGACCTCTCTCTCTCTCTCTCTCTCGCTCTCTCTCTCTCTCTCTCTCTCTCTCTCTGTATGTGTGTGTGTGTGTGTGTGTGTGTGTGCGCGCGCGCATGCATGTGTGTCTTTGTGTGTGTGTGTGTGTGTGTGTGTGTGTGTGTGTGTGTGTGTGTGTGTGTGTGTGAGTGTGTGTGTTTGAGTATGTGAGTGGGTGTATGTGTGTGTGTGTGTGTGCGCTCGCTTTTGTGTGTTTTGGTGTGTGTGTGTGTGTGTTTGTGTGTGTATGTGCGTGCGTGTGTGCGTGATTGCGTACGTGTGTGTGTGTGTGTGTGTGTTGTGCGTGCGTGCGTGTGTGCGTTTGCGTGAGTGTGTGGAGATATTTTTTTCTCTGTAGTTTGTAGCAAGGACAAGAATGAAAAAAAGGTCTTCTCGCCTATTCTTTTATCCTTGGAAAATAAAGTTTCATTTCAATAAAGTTTCATTTCATTTTATTTCATATCTCTCTCTCTCTCTCTCTCTCTCTCTCTCTCTCTCTCTCTCTCTCTCTCTCTCTCTCTCACACACACACACACACACAAACATGCGCGCATCTCCAGGAGGAATAGATCCTCATGCGCACGCACACACTAACACTCGCACACACATCCAGGCGCTTTCAGAGGAGCATGCAAGTGACCCTGTACTTAAAGACAAAAGGGAGAGACCCTTAACAGCGAGGACAGCTCTCGTATAAGAAGGACTTTGTCAGTTATGGTTCATTCGCATCTCAGTTGTGTTTGTTTGTCGTGAATCAACGAAGACTGTAAAAACACAGAGTACGTCAGCTGGTACAGAGCGGCTTGAGCAAATAACGCTTGTAAATGTACGTTATGGGAGTTGTTTTGTTTTTTATTTAGTAATCAACACGAACCTGATATCTAAATATTTAGAAACTAATGCTTACTAACCCCACCTTAACATATACACGTTCTTCGACTCTCTCGGATAATCATAGTCAATCAGTCATACCAACCAGTCGAACATTAAATCAATTAATCAATCATTTATGTATTAAAATGATAGCCAAGGTAGGCGGCGATCGATCGAATTGTACGTTTATTATTTTATTTGCGCTCAACATAGAAACAGCTGTGTGTGTCACGTTCGTGAAGTGTGCACAGGTACAGGTAAAACTCCATCAGACCAGAAACTGACCCAAAAAAACCCAAAAACAAAACATTAAACAAAAGGTGTTCTGGCCGATGTGGGGCGTTGCTTGACCCGCCCACAGCCGATGTTTACGGGCCAGAAAAGAAAGGCAGCCCGAGGGCCTGGTGCGCACTGGGCGGTCGAAAGCACGCGGCTCGCATTGACTGAGTCACTGTAATCATTTCTGAAGAACTGAACCCGACACACATACGCAGTCGGCGTCAATATTAACCCTTTGTCTGTTGGTAGCGATTTTTGTCGCGATGATTCCTGCAGGGAAGTATGGGTTTCTAAAAAACGACACGCCGCCGGGATGCCGTGACATACACACGCCACCAGGACACGAGGTTATTTCGTGACAGACTGATATCGACCGAACATAAGTTTTCACTCCCAGCTCCAAGTGCAAACATCCTGAGACAGTTAGCAACACTACACGAAATATTAATCGCGATGATTTTTCGCCACCTTAACGGTTCAAGGTTAGTGCCTGATTAGTGTGGCGCCTTTCGAGGTGCAAAGCTATTTTGGCACAACCTTTGAGCTGTCACTGTCGACCCGTCATTATCAGTTTTGCGACGCTGCGGGTGAATGAGGCAAGCAACAAGTTGCCTTACCTTGCCTTGTGTTCCCTTTTCCCCATAAAAATGCCCCAGTCACGTTGTGACAAATGTAAATATTTTCGAACTCATAAACTTTGCAGTTTCATATAATTTTGGCGAATGTGTTGTGTTTGCCAATTTGTAAATTATGTAATTTTATGCTTTTAAGCTGATGCACATTGAACCACAATTTTCATTTTTATTTTTATTTATTTATTTATTTATATAACACAGAATCAAACATTATTACACAAGACAGTTTCAACACGAGTTATTACTTGTTCGGTTGAAGCCATCGTTTAAAATGGACATAGAAACAAAAATACATTGCACTATACTTACCTTTCTTTCTTTCTTATGCCCATGTATACCACACAATGCCAGCTTAGAAACAGTGCTTGATTAGCTGATTTGTAGCTTGAATGATCTGTCAGTGCCTTTGAGCTGTCGTTTGTGTTTTCGCTTTCCATGTTTCACCCGCCTTGTGTCGTGCAGTTGAGCTATAATGAACGCCTCTAAACCTGCAGCCGCCCGTCTTGTATACAGTACCGACTGATGTCAGCACAAGGAGGTTAATGGATGCTGTACATTAAGCCCGTTATGGATGCTGCCAGCAGTGCTATGTACGGATTAGAAGGTGCACGCACAAAGGAGTTTATTAATCCCTTCCATGTCGAGAAACTGAAAACCATCTACTAACTGCAAAAGACGTAGATCCTCATAAGCCCCCGCAGTCGCTGAGGCTCATGAAGATTTATGCCTCTTGCTGATAATACTTTTGTCGCCTCAAGCACCAGACGGCGCAGAGAGGACTGAATGAATGAATGAATGAGAATACTTTGTATTGTAATAAGGGTCATACAGATCTAAATGTCTTTTGCTGACACAACTTGTATCCATGTTCCTTGGATGACAAGAGCTCTTTGGCATTGATTTGTAAAAAAAAAAAGATTTTAGAAAAACACTTTGTGTCCACTGGCAGAGAAGGGGTTAACCTGACTGCAACTATTCCTGCTGTTTGATCAACTGTAATGTCTGCTCTCGATCTATGCCGTTAACTCATTACAAACTGAAGCGGATTTTTTTTTTTAATTTGCTTATTATCTTATGCATGATACATTATAGATTAGGAGACAGATCAACCACTTTAGTTCAAGGGTGCTGTAGCATAGTTGGCGCCTGATGCTAGTCTGGCACCACCCTTAGTCTATAATAGTCAAATTTACTTCTTGCAATAGGCAGGCAGGATGAAGAGGGATACAGCAGTCTGCTCCATGATACGCTACTGCTAAAAGTTGACGATACAAAGGGTTGTGAAGATTGTCTTGCCTCATCTATTATTTTCCACCCTTCTTTTCACAATCCAAATGCTTAGGCACACGTACTAGAGATTTTCCACTGCACTCTCCTGCGTACAGACGAGAAAAAATGCAGAAAGGTCCTTCATTTTTCCTGCATTCAAACACCATGATTTAACTCATTATACCCCAACACCAAAATCCTTAAATTTTGCCCCTGTCCTCTCAAGACTGCATTGCAGTGCAGGACACAGATCCACCATGATAGTTCAAGGGTGATGCCAGAATAGCTTGGCGCCCGTAGGCGCCAAGCTATTCTGGCATCACCCTTGAACTATCATGGTGGATCCTTATCCTGCTGTGTGTGTGTCTGGGGTAGAATGAGTTACGTTTATCCTTTCATCAAGCATTAGGGTACGACACACTGACAACATTCGCACAGGAGATAGTGCCAACTGTTAACTCTTTCAGCCCCGATACACCCGAGCAAGACACGGATCGAGCATGATAGTTCAAGGTGTGGTGCCGGAATAGTTTGACCTAACCCTTACCCTAACTCTAACCCTAACCCTAACCGAGCTATTCTGGCACCAACCTTAAACTATCATGCTCGATCTGTCTCTAAACTTGCAATGTAGTCCTTCAGAAGGCAACTTCTAAATTTGGGGATTTCTCTAGTGCAGCTGTTTCTGAAAAGGTCTCTTGGTTCTCTTTCCTTGGGGGGCGCCTTTTGCGCGGTATGAACTACAAGCGGCAAAAAGGAGAATAGCTGTCTCAGTGGCTCGAAACAAATGTGATCCGGCCGATGTTGGCCCGAGCTGACCCATCATGGCAGTGTGTATGTGGTGTGTCGTGTGGCTGTTGTCCGCGCGTGTGTGATTGTTGACTGCTGGAGGGTCGTGTGTTTGGGTCTCGTGCGTGGTGTGTGCTAGTGTGTGTGGTTGTGTGCGCGTGTGTGTGTTTGTGTGTGCGTGGGTGTTGGTGTGTGCTGTGTGTGATGTGTGTGTGTGTGTGTGTGTAAATTGGTGTGTGCACGGGTGTGCGTGTCGTGTGTCTCTCGTACGGCATGCGCGTGTGTCTGTGCTGCGTGGACCAAGGCTAAGACCAACCTTCGATCAGGTTTACCGTTGGTGCTTCCCGAGTTTTCCCAATCTAGGACTTTCCCCCAGATTCACCTCTATTGTGGTTGATATTCGGGCAGATTAGATAAGTGTAGACCACCCTTCCAAAACAATGTGATGATCAGGCTAGTACCATAGAACTAGCGTGGGTCAAAAGACACACAGACCACTCCATCCTCCAATTATCATACCAGACCAGAACATGCAGGATAGTCGTTCTCGTGTACACTTCCAATTTGAATTTGAGGTACGGGTGCCCTAGTGCCCCGACGCTTCTACTTGGATGGCAAGGCCGCCCCGTATTCCCGTAACATAAGTGTGCAGCATATAAAAAATACTGATAAAAAACTGATACGAGTCTGGAGATTTATTTTTAAAAGACATGTTTGCAGTAGATAACATGCCGCAGAGCTACACAGTACTTATCGGCCTCGTCTCGCGTAGGCATAACAGATAGGGCCTGGAAAACTACATCATACGCATGGCGGTGTTGTCCTATTTACTCCACCCCTTCCTTTACACATATTTAATTTTTAAATTTCGCTGACGTCACATTGTCATGAGGCCCATCTGACCTTGCTTCTCCATTAACCCCGCCCGTGTTCAGGGTACCTCCTAGCGCCCGTTTCTAGACCCGACACTTACTTGCTCCACACGCCACACCCACCTC
>BTPG01000003.1:3863882-3931382 GCA_036245525.1 Semisulcospira habei
GTGTAGGATGTGTTTGTGCGCTACGTTTATGGAGGAGAATCTTTGTAAACATCTATTACAAAATTCCTGTTTGCCCTTGTGTTTTGTTGTATGTCCATGAATTAGACGTGACATATTTCTGATAATTGTGTAGTGGAAGTTATTGTCATCACTGGCAGGGCCGATTAGCAACATGTCAACATGCTTATTTTCTGACTGCCCATAGGTTGGTGCCAGAGGTGATACTCTAATTGGCTGTAACTTGTCAACAGACACATTATCCCACACAAACACATTCACAGATATACCAGGATTTAATTTTTCAAACAAGTCTATGTCTTCTATTTTAACGGTTAACTCAATGCCACTGAAGTTGAGTTCATTTACAAATTTGATGTAGTTAGATACACGTTCAGGTTTTGATTTTACAAAGTGTAGTTTAGCAAGCACACACCACATGAAACAATAGTTGTCATTGTTCTGAATATTAACAACAGCCTTTTTGTTTGCAACCTCTGTTGGCAGTGGCAACCATGATTTACCTAGTATAGGATGATACCTAGACTGCTTTAGTTGTAGTTCATGTACATGACCTTCGTGCCAACCAGACCCCTTCATTTTTGCACTGTCAATTGCCTGGAGGAAGTCAGGTAATAGTCTGTCTCTAAACACGTTCTCCAATTCTCTTTGTGTGTTAACTGTATGTTGTCTTGTTGATATGTACGATATAATCATTTCACCGTCTACTCTAGTAAATTTTATTTTTGCAACAATCTGAATCTTAACACTGCCTGTGATAAGATTTTGGTGTATGACAGAAAAAGAGTTTTCTATTGATTCATAGACATTGTTACTATTAGATATAGGTAAGTCTGTTGTGTGAAACACGTTTCTTAAACTAGATGAGCCAGGGTTTGATGGGCCAGGGTTTTGAGCATTGTCCGTCATTTTTATTTGTCCGACAAAATAATAAAATAAAAAATATATTACCATTGTCACACCATATGTAATACTGTATTATCTGTAGTTATGATAAACAAGTCAACTACTTTCCTGGTGTTTGTCTTGAAGTCTTGTCCTGCAGGTGTAATATCACTTTATTGAACGTAACACTTTCAATATAACAATGTAGTTTTCTTAATTGATCAAATATGTCATTACACAATACCTCAAACCAACGCAAGTGGCCACTGTTAGCATTATAAACTTTAAAAGCATTTGTCTTAATATCAACAGTCTCATAATCATAAGGTGGTAATCCATCTGAATATTCCAAAGTAACGTTATATGTCGTGTATATCCTTATTGACGGTGTTGAGAGTTTAAAGCTGGGTCCAAACACACGTGTTTTTAAGTCATAAAAACACTTAACATCTTTGAAGCATTCTGTAACATCAAACACTTGGATTTGTCCGCCTGTCATTTTTATTAGACAAACAAAAGAATAAATGAAAAAATATTACTGCTACCACAGTTAACATATTATCTATTTTCTGCACATGGGACATAATCACTTAAAAAAGTCAACCACAGACAACCACTAAACAGGAGTTGTCTCCCATAGACTTATATGCACACCCACAGATTTAAAAAACCAACTTTACCACTCTGACTGGTGTAAGGCTAGTGTGTGTGTGTGTGTGTGTGTGTGTGAGAGAGAGAGAGAGAGAGAGAGAGAGAGAGAGAGAGAGAGAGAGAGAGAGAGAGAGAGAGAGAGAGAGAGAGAGAGAGAGAGAGAGAGAGAGAGAGAGACCACCGTTTGATTTCACAAACCAGACATGAGTACATTAAGCCTACTTGTACAAAATCACCCCTTCTTTCAAATTATGATGTTCCACTGTTGATCTTTGACATTATCTAGCAATTTAAACGGCTGTATTTATGAAAAGGCCTTTGATGGCTGAGAGCTTTTCAATTCAGGCGCAAGCCGCAATGGGACTGAATTGAAAAGGAATGGAATGTGTCCCCTGCTATTGACATCAGCTGTTAGATTAGACTCAAGCTTACGGTACAATTGTATTGACATGAGTGTCTGTAAGTGTGTTTGTAAGTGAGTGTGTCTGTTTGTTTATGCATCTGTTTGTTTGTGTGCATGCGTGCGTGTGTGTATGCGTGCGTGCGTGCGTGTGTATGTGTGTGTGTGTGTGAGTGTTTATGTGTATGTATGTGTGTGTGTGTGTGTGTGTGTGTGTGTGTAGTTAATAGTTATTATAACAACTAACTTTTAAGAATTTGCAGAGGTAACCTACACGTTGTTAGTAGCCAATTTTCCAGTTTTTCAGAAACATCCACAAATGCATGACTTGTTGACAAGACGCCGGATGTATTATGAGCTGACACCTCTCAGCTATAAGCGTGCTGCATTTAAAAAGATATGTCCCTTACCTCAACTGTGACATGTGGTGTTTGGCGTTAAGGGCAGAGATTTACTAGTGTTTGTCAGTTGTCATAAGCACAGACCTAAACCAGCAAAGGTAAAAGGTATATGATTACTGACTTTATGACGGGCCTCTCTCTGTGTGAAGAGCTCATAGGGCGGACGAGTGTTTTCCCATTCACTGTTCAAAACCAATTAGCATTTTGTGGGGGACACGATATCGATAATGAAAAATAAGACATACCTTGGCGTGCTTAGACATATCATGGCTTTTTCCCATGAATACCATGTTAGTGCGATGAATATCGAACTGCTCGAAAAAACTTTTGGAAACGTGAAAATGTTTTGAAGACCTTCTCTGAACTAAAGGCGATATGTTAATTACCTTAGAGGTACGGTCATGACGTGAAAAATGTTTGCAGTTAAACCCTGTCAACTTACTCATAAAGAAAGATAGTGAGTAAAATTATGTGGAAAGAGAGAGAGCTATTGTGTGTGCCCGAGGTATTCCCGTGTGTCTGTACATGTGTGTGTGTGTGAGTGTGTGTGTGTGTGTTCATGTGTGTGTGTGTGTGTGTATGCTTATTCATGTGTTTGTGTGTGTGTGTGAGTGTGTTTGTGTGTGTTAGTGTGTTTGTGTGTGTGTATGGGTATGTTTATTCATGTGTTTGTGTGTGTGTGTCAATGCGTATGTATGTGTGTATGTGTGTGTTTGCGTGCGTGTGTGTGTGCGTCAGTGTATATGTATGTGTGTATTTGTGTATCAGGCATACTCAGCCATGCAAACAGAACCTCAGAATGTACGGTAACTCAGTGTTAAACAAGCCTCTCAAACCAACTCATAATGAGAAATCAAACACTACAAATAACTGAAAATGTTGTAGAACGGGGCTCATGTGACTCTATTTACTCAGAACAAGCCTTTATGTTGGTGAAGCCCTATTCAGTCACACCGGGCCCGGTGTACAGTTTCTAAAGATCTTTTCAAATGTGGCCTGTAAATGGGCGCCCTGAAAGAGGTTTGTCATGCATGATCTGAAATGTTATGTGTGGGACAGAGCTTGTGAAAATCGACTCTGACAGTATAGAGAGACAATGGAGAGTAATTTTCTAATTGAGTGTGTAAAATGACATTAGTTTATTTACAGACTGCACTATCAGGATTTTGGTTTGATTTGAGAAAAACGGCAGTGTGTATGTTAAGGACTTTAATCAGTTAATTAATTAAGATCATTAGGTGTTTACAGAGACAATAGTTATAGAGATAGAACAATAGAGTCCCGATAGATAATCAGATCAATAAGGCCGCATCAGTCATGCTCGTCACTTTTTTAAAATCAAAGGGTTGATTCAGAATTAACCGGGGTAAAATTGGGGTCAAAATTTTGATATTAAAAAATGATGTAAATTAATGACTGATTGATGTGGCTCTATTGTATTCATTGTCTATCGGGACTCTATTGTTCTATCTCTTGAGTGACTAGCCTCTTCATTTAAGATTAAATATATGTATTTAGATAACAATTGTAATTAAGCTCTGCATCTAGAACACGCACAAATAAATATAGATTTGGCATGATTAACTAACCCCTTCACTGCCAGAACATGGCAAACACCACCAGACTTTAAAAAGCAGTCGCGGGGGCTCATGAGGTTCTATGCTTCTTGTTGACGTCTTGTATATTGTTACGTGTTGAGTCGTAGTATGATATCACACCAGACGCACGCACGTAAGGTTCTTTTAAAGAAACTTCACTCAACTGCAACCCGTCACACGTGGCTTAAGGATGTAGGCTACACTAGAGTAACAGTTCCAACAATATTTTATTGCAGCGATGCGATCTCCACACAATGCATTCAGAAATGCTCCATCACTGATACAATGTCTCCTCTGCGAAATGTCAACACTGGCGACACAATACTTACAACGTACACCACCGTTACGCTGCGTCTCTCACAATGTACACCCTATACGGGCCACGTACCTACGATAAACTGTATGTCCCTACAACTGACAATGCATGACAGTGTACACACGTGCTTCCTAACACCATCTTTTATAGTAAAACAACTTTTCAGAAAAATCCACCAAATTCACACAACGCAACCAATCAGAACAGAACACGTAACTGAAACTCATAAATATTAAATAAGAAAAAAAAACTTTCTAGAATATTCTACAATGGTCTACAAAATTCGACTGCTCATTTCAGCCCCTATTTTGGTCAAATCCCGGCACGTTGTGACGTCTCACAAAAGTATGGTAGACCATTCAGGACCTAGCCTACACTTTCTGGAAGTTTCACGATCTTTCACAACACACACTGACCGGCTGATAATTTCATGCGTACAGAAAACAACTGTGGCTAAAAATAAAAACAGAGCGGCTCTACACTTTGATGTCACTTATTCGAGGTCACTAGACAGAGAGACCTTGCTCGAACGTTCTGGTTTATTCTCAGCGAATCTACGCATAACAAAAATCGACCGCTATTCTCCGTGCGACTTTGATAGAAGCTTCCGGACTAACTTAGCGTATCATAACATAGCCAATTCCGCTATCTGCGCGAACGATAAAGAATCTTACTGAAAAGGTACGTGATTCGCAACCATGATAGCTCAAAAAAATATCGGATCGTTTCCTACAATTAACACATGCATGCTCTCACAGAACAACACAACCACGATCGTAACATATATCTGTGTCCCTCAGACAAAACAGTTATCAGACTTTCCTCACCTATTTTGTTTGTGGTGGTCATTCAGTGGTGTTTTGTTGATTTTGTTTTTGGTGACCGGTAGTGAAGGGTTAATTGTTGGCTCATTGACTGACGGGTTTTATCGCCGTGTGTATGTGTGTCATGATTTAGATGATTACATAATGAGTCTGTCAGACCGACTGGTCATGATTGACGGAAGTCACATGTGTAGTCAAAACGAACAGAGAAAGACTAACAACTCTTTACTAACTTTTCTCCAACCCACCACCCATCTCCCCCCCCCCCTCCCTCCTGCAACCCTCAACCCGACCCAACCTCCTGTCCACAACTTCTCATCATAGAAGGGGCAACTTGAAATGTTGTGAACCTGAGGCATCTGAGATATCGCAGTCTTTGGACAGTGTGTTTCCAAAGAACATCATTACATCACTACGCGTATAATTTGTCCAAATACACGAATGAATGAATTTGTAATGAATTAACTAATTAATGTGCTTAAAATAAAATATTTTTTCTGATTGTGTTTAACCTCATGCTTTTTTTGTGGCCTCACCACCTGGGTAACCTGAGTGTCAGTGGATGGTCAGGAACTACCGACTAAGGGGACCCATATGTCTCAGGTCAAAAGGATTTTGACATCACGGACTTGTGGCTATACCTCATTCTTAAAGGGTACATGTACGCACCCAGACATTTTGGGTTTACCCGTCGCTAGTGCCCCTGCACCATGAGTACACCAGTGTTTATTTATGTGTCTCACCTTTATATTGCAAGTGGCAGCTCTCCATTTGGAATTCAATTTGTTTTATTCTTAATTCGCAATAGTATGTGTCCTGGTGTTCTGGTCGTGCTCTGGGGATGTTGATGATCATCTGGTCCGATATGGTGCCATTGACTTTGTAGCCAGCTTTAGTTATACAGTCGAACCCATTGTTGAGAAAACGGTCACATTCCACGACCTTCTCTACATGTTAAATAAGACACCAGCAGATTAATAACAAGAACAACAAAAGACTGCGGCAATAACAATTAACTTTATAAATCTCATCCTAACGTGTTTATGGATAGTCAGGGAGAAAACACGAGGAACAGATTGTAACATCTAGCAGGGACTAGATCAGATATGTAAAAAAAATCTCTCTGAGGAGACAGACCTTGAAATAATGAAGCACCACATCGTCTGCCTGTATTGTTCTCAGTGCTGTCAAATTTTCCTTGTTTATGGTCGTGCAAAGTATTTCTCCAACGTCAACATTTCCTTCTTAAAACAATCAAAGCATTCCCTAAATTCATATCATTTGTCTTTTATTTAATCCATGTATGTTTGAGTAAATAGCTTAGCGGGACATTTGGAAGAGAGGCAGTTTCACGCCTTTAGCTGTATCCTCAATAAATAATTATTAGGTTCATCACAGTCAGCAGCAGTAATATAACTGACACCATCGCTGAGTTGCTATACGTGATGATAAGGAACAATGCTGACATGATAATAGTGATGATGTTATAGGTAATGGTACTGAAACATGCTCTCCGGCGAGAAAACCATTTGCTATGACAGTTTTTCACGTACGAACCTTCTTTTCCGCCTGCATCACGAAGAAGAAACACAGCATTGACGTCACGTGCCTCAACAAGATTCTCTCTGTAATGACACGTTATTCGTGCAGTTTCCCCCGGTTCTGTGCTCTCACATGTTGCTCTTCCTGCAACCTTTCCTGTCCATGACGCAAACATTATGTATTCCACACATAGCTGAAATAGTGCCTTACAGCCTGCAAACCGAACATTAGTACGCTTTCTTATAAAAAAATATAAAAATAAAGATAATAAATAATAAATATTTACAACAACAGTTTGTGTCAACCAATTGTAGTTATCATGTTTTAGATGATTACCAGCGTCACATAGGACAAGGGTCATATTTGGTTTAACATAATATATGTTATAGTCAATACATGAAGTAAGAAAATTTATGAATTTCTTAAACCATTCAGGAAATACTTGAATTGCCTGTGACCCCCAGTCATTACACGAAATGACTAAAATTTCCAGGAATTTCAGGGATTTTCTTCACCGGCAGTACACTGCAGGAAATAAAGTGACAAATATAGAAAAAAGATAAAAGGTTAGTTATTAATTATTTAAGTGTAACGCGAGCATGCGACTATGGCCATCTCACGGCGGATATGTACAAGAAACGGGTTTGTTCTATAGCATGTCCATTGAAATGTCCTAGTACATCAAAGTGGCACCGCGCCCGAATTGATCAGGATTCAGGTCGTACTGCAAACGTAACAGCTTTCCCTGTACCTCATAACCCGCCCATTACGGCCTTTCATTGTCACTCCATTGCCGTATGTGTTAAAACCTAACTAAACCATCCATCCGTCTCCGCCAAGTACAGGCAATTCATGTATTTCCTGAGAAGTTCAGGAAATTTATGAATTTCCTGATTTCATGAATTGATTGTAACATATATACATCATACTATAATAACTGTATGCAACATACTGACCTTCAGAGCCAACGGACACAACGACAAGCCATACTATAAACTTGACGAAGCAAAACCCCATCGTGCAACTTGTCAGGTATTCCTTTGCTGATTTGCGGCTTTTGCATAACCAAGAATATATCCTATTATTTAATAGCAAAAAATAACATCTTGTACTATCACACATTTCAATCTGATGAACTTTGTAGGCGTACTGTCACACTCTAAAATACTGCTTCGTTGTTCAGAATAGGAACAAGGGATGTGCTTTTAAGCGGTAAACACATGAAGCAATCACGTGATCATACCAGGTGAACGCTGACATACTTATGATACAGATATCTCCGCCGTACAAACGTACGGTTTGTCAGATTTTGGTGTAAGGGACACAATCCCTTCCGCTGAAGTTCATGTTTAGCATATTTATCGTCCATTGGGCGTACTAGTAATATCAAGCAATCTATTTAATTTAAAGGGATTCCCCGTCTCAGATAAGTTTGATGCTAAGAACAACCGTTTCGTTGTCTTTACGATTATGGCTGACATTTGACAGACGTGCAAATTTATTTAAAAAATCAGAAGAAAATGATCTCGCACTAAAATGATAGTTCAAGTTATGATAGCAGAACACATGATCAGGGGAGGGAAGAGAGCTGAACGTTTACAAAATACAATATCGGCTTTATTTTATTTCGGGTTAGTGTCAGCTGTCGTGGGTCTACGTTTAACAATAACATCGCCTTAACCCTTTTAGTGTCAGTAGCGGTTTTAGTCGCGATGGTTCATACATGAATCATCGCGACAAAAACCGCTACCATCACTCAAAGGGTTAACGGGCGCGCGATTAAACTGACATTTGTAGACTTGAGATTTTATTGTCACAAGAGCTCTCAGAATAATTGCGTTTTCAACAAAGCGGGCGATGATGAATGTAAGCCATATGGCAGGCTCTGAAAGGGAGAGGGACCTGAACACGACTGTGATACAAACACCAGGAAATAATCATAATTGTAAATGGTCCACTGTTATTAACAGTATGCAGTACATAACAGACATACATTCTGCTTTGTGCTTCGTTCAAGTGGGGTGGTAATTGTAGAAACTCAAAAGCAAGCTGAAGCTGGCAACACTGCTGGCAAGAAACCATGGTTACAAAAACGTGCCAGTTTGTCATTCCCCGCCTCCTGTTCCTTGTGTTGGCGTATCGCGGATCTGCTGAGACGTGTAAGTAATAACATTAGTATCATCAAAAAGAGCGGCGATGTTTAACAAATTCTGTACTTGCATGCATGAAAACTGGGATTTGGAGTTGAGGAGGGCTGTGCACGGTGTAATGGAGGTCCAGGGTGCAATCCCTTGAGCAAAAAGTATTAAAGTTTAAACATTTGTTTATACTTTGGTGGGGGGGGGGGGATGAGGCGTGAGTATGTTTACACAATATTTGTTGAAAAACGCTTCCAATCACTTATTTTTTTACTGATTTTGTTCGTGGATAAAAGAATGAATTTGTCCTTTTCAGGCACTCTCCTGTTCAATTTTTCGCACCTTCTGATTAAGGACGCCAATCTGACAGTGACGGAGAACACGGTAATCAACATAACGTTCTGGCTTCACTATGACGGCTGTCATGATGAGTACTTTCCAGTCACTATCAGGAAGAAGGGTAGTGGCCCGCCATCCTGCCATTTACGACTGTACCGTAATGGTACTTGTAATGCAACCGAAACCTGCCATTGTGATGCTAAAACTAGAGAGATTCTCTTCACTCACCTAGTAACCTCGTCAGACAACGGTACCTGGTTGTGGAGGACATCAACGTCTGATAGTGACGCGCATGAAGAAGAGCTGTTTTTCAATGTCAAATGTAAGTGAAACAAGATATTAACCATCAAACACTGTCGGCGATGCTGGGGCAGGTTAACTGCACATTAGTCCCTGAGAAACAGTGGTTGATTGCACTAGCATGCACTAGAGAGCGATTTCGGAGAAAAGTCACGTGAGTTAAATTGCTGCAAGATTTCTAATTACCTCTACCACATACTGGCGCAGATGGTTGTATGCTTTCTTCAGCAGGGCCATTAGAGTTTTTTTTTTCTAAAAACAAACTGAGAAGGATCTGTGCCAATTGCATTTTGTTAAGAGTTCATTAAAATGTGTGCTTCGGTTAAACGCTGTGCGTTGTTTGATTATTCGCTTATAAGAAGCAAGATTTCGCGCCGGTGGGCCCTTCTGTATGAAGTTGAAAGTCTCCCCAAAAAAATGTTTGACCCACCCTCTCCACCCCCACCCCCCCACCCCCGCCCCCCGCCAAGGTAATTGATCAGCCCCTGGATCCTCATGTACCCACTTGTGCACAGGTGACTGTAGTTCACGACTGAATATCGGTGGATTTGCAGTTGGTATGAAGGTCTGCGTCTGCACGGTCCGGCAGGTTCTTTAGACAGTGTGCACTTGTCAGCTTGTGCCGAAAACAAACAAGGCCCGCAGGCGGCTCATCCTGTCAAACAACTGATGGGTAAGGTCTCTTTATTTAGATTGGATTGCTTGTGACCGCTGGACATGCTGTCTAGTACAACAAACCCATAGTCACTAGAGGTACAAGTAGAGAGAGATAATATGAGAGGACAATAGCTTCATTAACACAATGACTGAGTTAACCCCCTTAATATTACTTTTTGAAACCTCATCAACCACGTATCCCTCACAGATTAAATACCGTCGGAATTTACCCCCTAAATCAGTGTTATTTAAACATACACCATTTTATGTTCTTTCAAAAAGTAATACCAACAAGGGTTAACTCAGTCATTGTGTTAATAATATCTTCAATTTTCTCATTCTCTCTCTCTCTCTCTCTCTCTCTCTCTCTCTCTCTCTCTCTCTCTCTCTCTCTCTCTCTCTCTCTCTCTCTCTCTCTCTCTCTCTCTCTCTCTCTCTCGAACCTCGCCAGGAATTTTTAAAACAAAACTTTATGATTACCTGATGAGTCAAACTTAGTACTTCTCAGGCACTAAAATATTTCTTGTACCTTGTGTATTTCATGCAAATAGTTGGTATGTGTGTATGCGCGCGCGCGCGCGTGTGTGTGTGTGTAATAATAATAATAATAATAATAATAATAATAATAATAATAATAATAAATTTATTTCAGTTTTTGCAGGCCATCAGGCCCATATGAACACAAAATACAATTTACAACCAGAAAATACAGGAAGGTGGTTGTAAAACACACTCATATAGCATTACATCAGCGCACATAAATAAACAAAAAACAAGAAAAGTTCAAAACAAATCCCTCTAATTCCTTAATTTAAGGCAACCTGAAATATACATAGCAACTTTAAAGACCAGTTTATCATGTAGGTTTCCACACAGCAGCTGAACTTTAAGATCGGATGGGAATCTGTAGTAAAACAGTGGAATGTACTTTTTACGTAAAGGGGCATATTTTGGACACTCGAACAGAAAATGACACAAATCTTCAGCCTTATGCCAATCACATGAATTACATTCTGGATTAGTGATGGGTTTTCCAAATCTGGATACTCCGTTTAAAGGTAAACGGTTACATCTAAGTAAACATATTGCCCGCCTGAGTTCACAAGAGTTCAGCTGCCCTATGTAACTGGCTCTAAGTATTTCTGGGTGGTAATGGCAGTATTCTGTGTTTGAGGTAAGGGATGCATGCCAGTCCTGTCGGAAACTATCCATCAGCCGATCTTTGAATATCTGAATGAACAGAGGAGTGTTTCCAACTGACTGCATTTCCCATACATACCCAAACCCGTGCATACACAATAGAGTCTTTATTTGCGTAGCCCAGTTCGATCTACCCGAAGCATCATGCATATATAACATCGTGTAACACTGTCTTGGGTATCTGTTTTCTGACATGGTAAGAAGTCTGCACCAGTACTTCACCATTCGAACATAGGCATCAATATACATAGGGAATCTTCCACACTCACCCAGCGCAATATTGTTTTTTACATCTCTTCCAACACCAAGGACCATTTTACAAACCTTTATATGAACCTACTCAATTACATCATGTCTCTGGAAACCCCAGACCTCTGACCCGTATAGCACAATGGGTTTAATCTTGACATCAAAAATGTGAAAAACAGTGTCAGCTGGCAAGTTTTGTAATTTGAAGTATAGTCTTTTGATGCCTGCAACTGCTCTCCTGGCTTTTCCAGCTAAGTTTTCTACACATCTAGCCCAGTTCAGAGTAGAGGAAAATATCACACCAAGGTAAGTATAACTGGACTCGACTTGAATCTGCTTGTCAGCATAAAACCATTTTTCACAATTTTTCACAAAACCTCCATTTTTGAAGACCACCACTTTTGTCTTGTCCATGTTCACAGTGAGACCCCATTTTTTACAGTATTTTTCTAAACAATTAATTTTCTTTTGGAGATCTGCTACAGAGTCAGAGACAATGGCTATATCATCAGCATACATAAGAAGGAAAATACCCAGTGGGTCTGCAAAAATATCAATGCCACGTGCACCGCACGATGATATTTCTGTCTCAAATTCTGAAAGAAAGATAGAAAACAGCAGTGGGCTCAACACACAACCTTGTCGCACCCCTGACATGCAATCAAAGTAGTCGGTAACTTTGGTTCCAACCCTTACAGCAGCTTTTACATGTTTGTACATACTCTCAAGTGTCTGAAGCAACTTTCCATGAACTCCTTTACGTAGCAAGAGATACAACAGTTTTGTCCTGTGCACACTGTCGTAAGCTTTAGAAAAATCTACGTACATGGTGTAAAAACGGCCACCCTGCTTGCTAAGATACTTTTGCACTAGTGCCTGTAAGCAAAAAATGTTGTCTATAGTACTGTATCCTTTACGGAAGCCAGCTTGGGCCTCAGGAATACAATCATTCTCTTCACAAAAACGAACCAACCTGTTGTTAATGACAAAACTGTACAACTTACTGATAACGTTCAGAAGAGAAATTCCTCTGTAGTTGTCAACATTTCTAGGGTTACCCTTTTTGTGTAGTGGAAATATCACAGCCATGGTCCAGCTTTCAGGGTATTCCGCACTTTGAAACACACGATTAAACAAAGGATGCAGAAATTTCACAAGGATCTCACCTGCATGATGAAAAAGGTCAGTGGGCAAGCCATCAGGGCCTGATGCTTTCCCTTTCTTCATGTTATTAATAGCACTGCGAATTTCATCCTGCGTGATTTCCTCGTCAAATTTTGCATTATGACAACCATCACAATCATCAGATATATGGTCATTCAAAACACCCTCGGCCTGTCTGCTGAAACCTGAATCATCAACATTCTGATCCACATTTAGCAAATTACGAAAATAATCATACCACACGCGTGGTGAAATGACATCAGAACACAACTTTTTAACGCCAGTCAGAGACTTTATTTTTTGCCAAAATGTTCTTGAGTTTGCATCATTACATGCATCGTTGAGCTCATTCAAAACCCGTGCGTTGTACTCTACTTGTTTTGTTTTACACAACTTCTTAAATTCTTTCTTCATGTCAAGATACTTCCCTAAGTCGTCATGTGTGTTTGTGTGTCTGAACTGCTTCAACTGTAGGTACTTGTTTTGTTTTGCTAACTCGCAGTCCGAGTCCCACCACGGCGGCTGTGCATGGGATTCACCTACCTTCTTACCTGACCTCATTTTGTCAGCCGCCTTCTGAATGAATGCTACAAAACAGGCCGACCCTTCTTCTACACTCGAGTCAAGCGCTGACGAAAAGTGTTGAAACTGAGTCTCCTGATTATCTTCAATGTATGCCCAAAAGGATTCAGCGTAGTTTTCTTTCCAAACAAATTTAACCCCTTCCTCTAGTATTATATCATCATTTAAATCATCATCATCACATGAATAAACAGACTGAATAGAAGTAAACGTGGTTACAATGGGGAAATGGTCTGACTCGCACCTGTCTGCAACAAACATATCGGTCACTAGGTCAAACACGGATTTAGAGCAAATACAGTAGTCCACCACACTTGTGCCTCTGTTGGCCACGCACGTAATTTCTCCCTCACTGTCACCTTTCGTTCTGCCATTGACAATAAACAAACAGTACTCTTGACATAGTTCTATCAGTTTCCGACCAAAACTGTTTACGCCAATATCTTTTGACCTCCGTGGACTTTGTGGTACATCCTCTAGCAGATCTGTTAATTCCTGTAGAGGCTGCACGTGTGAATTGCCATCAATAAAATCAGTATCAGACAGCCCGGCAGTGCGGGCGTTAAAATCGCCACATAATAGCCAAGGCAGCTCAGGGTGAGCACGTAACACTTGAGACATGTAGTTTTCTAACACTTCAAAACCATCAACGTTATCTTCACCATATACAACAGAACGCTCTGGAGCCACATACACAAATGCTGCCAGAACATCAGATGCAGAGTTCAAAACAGACTTACCGATCTTTAGAAACACAATATCCTCAGCTGCCTGCATTAAACGCAACACATGACAGGCTATAGATTTATGTACACACACGGCCACGCCCCCTTTTAACTTTTGTGTACGTGGTGAAAAAAACACCTGATACTCTGGAAAGGTATCCTCTATAACATTTTGCTTACACGACCAGATCTCTGAAAATGCAAAAATTTGACACTTTTCACAGAACTGCCTAAAAGAAACACTTTTCAGCTTATTTACAAGACCTTGGATATTCCATGCCATGATGCGAAACACAGAGCTACCACTTTCATCACTACCACTTTCATCAACACAGTGTGCGGGTGTGGGTTTGAGTATGGGCACTTGAGTGTGTGTGTGTGCAGGTAAGTCGTCCTTTGAAGACACATGGTGGGGGCCCTGGGGGTCTGAATGAGGGACGGACTGTCTTCTCCTGGTTGCTGGGTCAACATGCCGGCCTGCCCCTCATTTCTGCCCCCTGCGCTCCACTGGCCTCTGGGTAGCAGCGTCGTATGCGTGGGTCTTTCCCTCAACAACGAGGGAGTCGAAGCGGAGGAAGGCCTTCTTCCCCGCCTGCTTGGCCTCCTTGAGGAAGGGTAGTAGCTTGCGGCGCACGTCCCTCACCCGAGGGGTGAAGTCCTCAGAGATGTAGACCCGGGACCTGTTCTCCTTCAGCGTTCTTCGCTCAAACAGGATCCGCTCCTTGTCTTTGTACTTGTTGAAGCACACGATGATGGGGTGGGGCGCCTTGCCCCCCTTCAGACGATGGGCACGCTCCACCTCGATCTCCTCCTCTATGCCCATCTCGTCCTTCAACATTGACTTGACAGCTTTTTCACAGTCCGCCCAAGTCTCTGAGCGCCCCTGGGGGTGGGGGATTCCGTGAAAGATCAGATTATTGCGTCTGCTCCGCCCCTCCAAATCATCCAGCTTATCCTCCAGCTGCGTAACTTTCTCCTTCAACTCTCTGTTTTCTTTCATCACCGCAGTAAAGTCACTCTGAATTTTGTCCATCTGCTCCTGCATTGTAGCTTTCATACTGTCCATCTTTTTGTCCATCACATTCAACATTTTAAACACATCAGCAATGGTCGGCTCAGACACTGCGTTTGCCTCACCCCCGGGCGACTGGTTGTCTTGGTTCCCCTGGCATGTCAAAAGAGTCTGTCGTTTCGGTGGGCCTGGGTTCGCTTCGACATCGCCACACCGGAGCAGAAAGCCGACCAAAAATACGAGAATGACTGCCACCGGTCCGCTGACACTGACAGTGCGGTAACGTAGGGCTGCCTTCCTCTGTGCTTTGCGAGCCATGAAGTTTTGAAAAGTCCAGTAAAAGGTACCGCAAATGGCACGAAAAGATACCGAACTGCTTGGCATGATGAGCTGAATCACCCTGTCGTTGTTCTAAAGTCACTCATTAAGTAATTATGTTGCAAAATGCTAAAAATGTGCGGAGCCGCTCTTCAACTGTGTGACGTCGATCGTGAGCACAACTCACCCCATCCTGGTTTGCATACAATTCTGCCAGCGCTAGCCTCACCTATCTGGTTTGTGAGTATCTATAACTCGAGGCAAATTTGTATCGTTACATTGTTGTGTAATGTTCTGTGCATCTACTGTGGGAAATCAGGGTATTTACCCGACCACATATAGTAGCGCACCTTCATGTTTGTGTATGTATGTTTCTCCTGCCCACTTCCTAAGTTCCGGAGAAAGACATGGGTTATATAAGAGACCTGATCCATTCGTTGAGGATGGAAATGATCGTCTTATTCTATACCTGCGTATTTCTCTGTGGGCTGGCGATTGGGTGCCTGATAGGCGGGGGCAGGCGATCTAACTGTTGTCTGTCCAGCGCTGTGATTCCCCCTGGTTTGCATACAATTCTGCCAGCGCTAGCCTCACCTATCTGGTTTGTGAGTATCTATAACTGTAGGCAAATTTGTATCGTTACATTGTTGTGTAATGTTCTGTGCATCTACTGTGGGAAATCAGGGTATTTACCCGACCACATATAGTAGCGCACCTTCATGTTTGTGTATGTATGTTTCTCCTGCCCACTTCCTAAGTTCCGGAGAAAGACATGGGTTATATAAGAGACCTGATCCATTAGTTGAGGATGGAAATGATCGTCTTATTCTATACCTGCGTATTTCTCTGTGGGCTGGCGATTGGGTGCCTGATAGGCGGGGGCAGGCGATCTAACTGTTGTCTGTCCAGCGCTGTGATTCCCCTTGGTTTGCATACAATTCTGCCAGCGCTAGCCTCACCTATCTGGTTTGTGAGTATCTATAACTCGAGGCAAATTTGTATCGTTACATTGTTGTGTAATGTTCTGTGCATCTACTGTGGGAAATCAGGGTATTTACCCGACCACATATAGTAGCGCACCTTCATGTTTGTGTATGTATGTTTCTCCTGCCCACTTCCTAAGTTCCGGAGAAAGACATGGGTTATATAAGAGACCTGATCCATTCGTTGAGGATGGAAATGATCGTCTTATTCTATACCTGCGTATTTCTCTGTGGGCTGGCGATTGGGTGCCTGATAGGCGGGGGCAGGCGATCTAACTGTTGTCTGTCCAGCGCTTGTCACAGTATGACATAACACAGTTAACAAACTATCTTATGAATCATGACCGGAATGATGTAAAGGGTTGGATCTTTGAAATAGATCTGGAGTACCCACACCATCTACATGATTACCACAATGATTATCCATTGGCTGTTAAGAAAATGAGTTTGACGGGGGAAAAAGAAGACACCAAACTTGTGCCAAATTTAAATGACAAATTCAATTACGTTTGTCACTATCGCTTGCTGCAGTTTTACATCAGACACGGGTTTGTACTAAAGAAAGTTCACAGAGGCATAAGCTTTGATCAGAGTGCTTTTTATGAAAGATTACATAATGAAGAACACAACATTGCATGTGAGGGATAGTAACACTGCATTTGACAAAGACTTCTTTAAGCTTATGAACAATGCCTGTTTTGGGAAGACGATGGAAAATCCTCATCACCGCAAAGATGTCAGACTGGTCACAACTGAATCGGGTGCAATTAAACTTACAGGCAAGCCACAGTACAGATGGTTTAAAGAGTTTCACCCGTCATTGTATGCATTGTCACTCAAAAAAAGAAAGAAAAGTTTGTTAAACTGGACAAGCCAGTATTCATTGGTATGGCAATACTTGAGTTATCAAAACTGTTGATGCTTGAATTCTACTATGATTACTTTAAACCAAAGTATCCTGAGTGTCGACGTTTATACACTGACACTGACTCTATAAACATAGATGTGCCTACTGAAGACTTTTATGAAGACATGAAAACAGAATTGCACATGTATGACACGTCTGATTATCCTAAGGATCACCCGCTGTACAGCACACAAAACAAGAAAGTGCCTGGCAAGTTTAAAGACGAACTAAATGGAGTGCCTATAGTTGAGTACGTTGGACTGAGGTAAAAAAATGTATTCTATACTGCACCAGAAGGGTAGTCAGTCGAAAGCAAAAAGAATAAAAAAAAAAACAGCGTTAAAAAATAAAGATATCCGTCATGAGCATTACATCCAAGTATTAGATGGAGCATTAATGCCTGACTATCCAAACAAGACACTGAGATCAAACAAAAATAATCTTGAAATGATCCAAACACATAAGAAGTCACTGGCAGTAGGGGACACAAACCGTGTGTTTCACACTAAGGAGAAGGCTCCATCAGAGATTATGAGTTGTATTGTATTGTACAGAACACGTCAATGCATTAATTACAAATTGTAAATGAAATTGAATCCTTTTGTATGATAAAACATATTAGTTAGTTTACATACGTAATATTACATTACAGCACAATATCAAACTATATGTACCATATATTTTTTTTTTTATATATGTACCATGTCTGCACTTTCTAAATTCTGTTATTGTGTATTTTGCACATCATCCTTTCTTCATCTACAGGTATTTGTCTTACAGTTTTATGTTTTTGTCTTACAGTGACAAACAAACAGATGTCAGACTTTATTATCCGTGTTTTGTCTTTAATAATAATAATAATAATTACGGTATTTATAATGCGCTTATCTTATAATAATTATAACTCTAAGCGCGCACTCACAACTCGCGCACGCATGCGCACGCTTTAGACAATGACTCACGTACCACAAACAGTGAAATACATTACGACGGTCAGCTTGGGGTGGGGAATGTGGTGATATAGTGCTAAAACTGTCCAAAGAGGTGAGTTTTGAGGGCGGACTGGAAGGAGGAGAGAGAGTGTTTCTGACGGAGAGAGAGTGGTAGAGTGTTCCAGGTGGATGGACCGTAGACGGAGAAGGAGCGGGGGCCGAAAGTGTTAAGTTTGGTGCGAGGGATGTCGAGGCGGAGAGGGTCGGAGGCAGAGCGGAGGGAGCGGGAAGGTGTGTAAGGGTGAAGTAAGTTGGAGAGATAGGCAGGAGCGCAGTTGTTCAGAGATTTATAGCAGAGAGACAGAACTTTGTATTGGATGCGTTGGGGGATGGGGAGCCAGTGAAGGAGTTTGAGCAGGGGTGTGATGTGGTCGGATTTTTTCTTTCTGAGGACGAGGCGGGCAGCATTGTTCTGGACGTGTTGGAGAGTGAAAATGGTGGATTGAGGGAGACCGGAAAGGAGAGAGTTGCAATAGTCGATGCGAGATAAGATGAGAGAGACAGCAAGTTTGGTGGCAGCTTCGGTAGTGAGGTATTTTCTGATCTGACTGATGTGGCGGAGGTGGAAATAGCATGCCTGGGTCGTGGCGGAGACGAAGCTGGTCATGGTCAGAGAGGAATCGAGGATGACGCCGAGGTTCTTGGCCGAGTCAGAGAGGGAGATGGGGGTGCTATCGAGTTGAAGGTGGAGAGAGGGAGGGAGCTGGGTGAGTTTCTGGCGAGTGCCTACCAGCATGGCTTCCGTTTTATCGTCGTTCAGTTTCAGCTTGTTTGCTGTCATCCAGTTTTTCACGTCTTCGTAGCAGTCAGCCGTGCGAGTCAGTAGTGACTGAGTGTTGTCGAGTTTGTCTTTGTCTTGCAGTTGTGAGTCGTCAGCGTAGAGGTGGTGGTGTATGCGGTGAGACTGGATGATGTTGGACAGAGGAGAGGTGTAGAGTGTGAAAAGGACCGGACCCAGGACGGATCCCTGTGGAACTCTTTCACGTATATTCTAGGAATGACAGCCTATGGAGTGCTAACCCAGAGGCGCTCTGGAATTCTGGGAAGCTGCATCAGATTAAGAGTGCCTTTGCAATTATGACATGTACACAAAAAGGCAATATTGATAACTAGTGGTATTATCTAAGCATAATATGTTATATGCCTCGTATAGCTATTTGCACAATAAATGAGTTTCACACAAATCATGAGAATTTGACTTTTATGGCCCTGACAAATTATAGATGCCAATGATCACAAAATATAAGGATCAATGTCTTCCAGCACTGGGGATTTTTTTAATAAAATATGTATTGGAATGAATCCTCGACCATCTTCAGCCATTCACTGAAAGAAAATAGCACATACACTGCACCAGGAGAAAAATAATATCATTGTGAACTTTGTGTCATGTAAGCGTCACAGCATCATGCACATACTGACATGAATTGAAGCTTATGAATTTCCTGCTAGTGCTAATACTTCTGTTGATCTTCAAAAGGCGCACTAACTTACTTTTTCATATTTTAAATAACGAAACGGACTAGGAAAATGTAATATTACATGGTTATCACAGTGGTGCACAACATGTGGCATATAATTCAATAGCCGCACTTACCCACACAAGCGTACACACATGCACAAAATGCACAGAAGTGAATGCTGTACTAGGTACTGAGATGTGTTAGGGCCTGAGATCCCAGTGCCAATTGCTCCAGCAACAGGGTACAGAATCACAGGCCATGGCACAAACAGCATACTGCTTGCATACTGACAAGTACATCAATCTACCCACACACTTACACAGCACACTGCGACACGCTATTTTGGTCTTAACATCATTCCTGTCAGTGCAGCCACCAGCGCTATGAACAGTACCAGTGGATGTGCGCACATGGGGGCCAATAACATCGGTGCCTACATATCTGAAAAGAATTATGAGTCAATAATAAATGAAAAGAGATCTATACAGCAGCTGCACATGTTTTGAAATGTCTCCCTCCCCCCCCCCCCCCAATCCTATTTATATTATATGGTGTGTTTTCCTATAGCTGCGTGACAATGGTGCACTGTGCGAAACAGCAACAAAGTAGCTGAGCAGCAGGCAGAAAATCACTTTGTGTGTTTCCATATAGCGACATGACAGGCAGCATCGCACCCGTTTTAAAGTGTTTTTTTTTAGAATTGTTGCTGTTTGCTCTCGCGTTCAGTTCACGGAAAATTTCCATATTACGATGAACAATTTTTGAGAGGGAAGAACAAATTGGAAGGCCGTCTGTTCCTGGGATGAACAAATCTTGAGAAATTTTTCAAATCCTATTTACAACTTCAAACACACACTTGGTGCAAAGGTACCTGAAGGTAAGAACCTTCTATGCATACTACATTTGTAATATGGTTGACATCCCACCCGGGTCTGCCCTGGGGGACTTGGGTGGGGTTAACTACTTTTTAGTTCCCAGGGTCACCCTGGTCAGCCCCACAGGTTGGGTTTTCCCTTCTATTCTGGGGCATGTGTATCTGTCTACCCTGGGTCCATTCACCTGTATTTTCCTTTTTTTAAACTTCCCCATACTGTCTCCGCTGCCTGTAGCTCTTGATATTGGATGTGTGTTGCTAAATGGTCTTATCTTTATTTAGGCACCATGTGGTAGGTTTATTTAGTGTATTGGACCGACTGGTGACTTAATTCAATATTCTGTTTAGTTTTTTTTCACAAGCAGTGCAGGCAGTTCCAGAGAAAGTCTTGTTGCTGTCTGGACGTTAAGCAATGTACAATCAATATGGTTGACCCCTCGGAGAGGTCAAGGGGCACAAGAGATTAGGAAATGGGTCAAAAATAGCAATTTGTTTTTGACAAAAGATGTTTGTTTTCAGATGCTATTTTAAACGTCAAACCAAAACTTGGTATAATGATACCTGATGGTAAGACCTATCTATGCATATTTGGATGAATCTTCGGAAAAGTCAAAGGTCACAAGAGGTTGTCAAATGTATGTAAAATGCCAATTTTTGCATATAATGGTAGTTATCGTCGACAATTTTGCAAACGTTTTCTGGCACAAAGAAAATATGCATAACTAATTTAGTCGACTCATAGCAATGGCCATGGGCATGGGGTTTAAACGATGTGTGAGGAATGCTTGCATGTTGAGAAAAAATGGATTTTGCTGGTGCGGAAGGCAGCCCTTTTTATCACAAAAGTCACAGATAAGTTGATTGGTCATAAGTGAGCCATAACAGCTTTGTCTTTCTTGTTTTGTTATGCTGTCTGTCCCGATGACGGACAGTTTACAAGTAGAAAGCATGTTGCTCAAAGTCATGCTCCCTTCAAAGCAGAATCACTCTTCTCTTTTCTTGGCTTGACTTCGCGAACGAGGATTCTATAGGGCTTGCCCACGTCGTCTGGAGGCATTTTCGTGGCTGCGGAGGCCAATCCGGGATAGGCAGGTTCGACCGCAGTGGCTGCAGGGGAAGGTCTGGTCAGGGTTCTGAGTTACGACAACTCTGTTTTTTCTTCTGAGCTGCTTGTCCTTAAGGTTAGCTCTGCGAGAGTCCTCGAAGGAGACGGCTGCCTTGTGAATCGTGGAGCGCCAGGTGTCACGGTCCGCAGCAAGCGAAAACCACTGGCGGTGGTCGATTTGGCAGGCACTAAGTGACTTCTTGAGACCGTCTTTGTATCTCTTCTTTGGTGCCCCTCTGTCTCGGTGTCCAGTGGCGAGCTCGCCGAACAGAGTGATCTTGGGTAGGCGATGATCCTCCATCCTGGAGACGTGCCCCGCCCAGCGAAGCTGTGTCCGCAGCAGCAAAGCCTCGATGCTCACAGTTTCCGCCTGTTCAAGGACCTCGACGTTGGTGACATAGTCACTCCAGTGAATGCTGAGGATGGTACGCAGGCAGCGCTGGTGAAAGCGTTCGAGGAGTCGTAGTTGGCTGCGGTAGATGGCCCAGGACTCGGAACCGTACAGCAGGGTGGTGAGGACGACAGCTCTGTACACGCTGATCTTGGTGCCTTTTTCAGCTGTTGATTGTGCCACACCCGCTTGAATAGTCGCCCGAAAGCACTGTTCGCTTTTGCCAGCCTGTTGTCCAGCTCCTTGTCCAGCTTGGCGTCTGACGTGATGATGCAGCCAAGGTAGATAAACTGGTGTACAGACTTCAGTTCGGACTCGCCGATGGTGATGTGGGGAAGGCGATGCTCTTCCTTAGGTGCCGGCTGATGAAGGACCTCTGTCTTTTTCAGACTGACCTCAAGTCCAAAGAGCTGGGCGGCATCTGCGAAGCAGGGCGTAATGAGCTGCAAGGCTCTCTCTTTGTGTGCAACGAGGGCAGCGTCATCAGCAAAGAGCAGCTCACGAATCAGTTGGTCTAGGGTTTTCGTGTGGGCCTGCAATCGTCTGAGGTTGAACAGGCTGCCATCGAGACGATTCCTGATGTACACTGCGTCGTCATCGTCGAGGTCCACTGTGGCCTGCTTCAACATCATGCTGAAGAACATGGTGAAGAGGGTCAGTGCCAGCACGCAGCCTTGCTTCACGTCGTTGCGAATGGGGAATGGTTCTGAGAGGTCACTGTTTAGTCTGACCTGGCCTTGATGGTCCTCGTTGAGCTGGACGATCATTTTGAGGAACTTTGGGGGACAACCTAGTCGCTCCAGGAGCTGCCACATACCTTGCCTGCTCACAGTGTCAAACGCTTTTGTTAGGTCGACAAACGTTACGTACAGCCCTTTGTTCTGCTCGCGGCACTTCTCCTGAAGCTGTCTCAGCACAAAGACCATGTCGGTGGTACTCCTGTTGGGAGAATCACTCACCGAGTTGATAAAATGTCAAACTGCTCATGTTTTATTGCTATTATGTTCTTGACTTGTGGACCAGTTACCTAATGGGGAGGGGGGGGGGCAGCTTATGTCTTGAACCCACAACCTGACACAAAAGACCTTGCCACACCAGACCTTGCATGTGTGTGTGGTGAAGGGGGGGGGGGATGGGGCTGGAAGATTGCACGCTGGCACACACAGATCAAATGGCGCAAGCTGTATCCCCATACATGGCAAGTCTTGCAAAACAACTAACAAAAATAACAAGAGCAGCAAAGCCCTTTAGGCTCATGTGCGTGACCAGTCCACATAATTAATCTGATATTTGAGTTAGTTATTGTGGTTTAACGACAGCAGGCGACTAAGGCCATCTCACGCCGGAATCTGATCTTTGAGATCTTGACCTTTCAAGTGTTCAAATTTTCTAAAAATAAGTAAAGGGTTGGTTTTTGCATCTTCAATGTGTCAGAATTAGTGCGTTTGCCACACGTTTACCAATAACCCTTGACCATGTGAGTAGTGAAAAATAGTATGCATAAAATAGTCTAATTACTGACCTTTCTGCCCATTTTTGGTTGTAAAATTTTGAAAAAAAGGAAAGATAACAGCTATCACTCTACAAAGCATTTTTGTTAACACTTTCTGTTCACTTGTGACCTTTGACAAATCAGAGACATCACCAAAAATAGCATGCATAAAAAGGTATTAATCATCAGGCATCTTGGTATCAAGTTTGTAAATAGTATTTTTGAAAACGGGTCCAAAATGGCTTTTTGTGACCTATTTCCTAATATCTTAACCTTTTCAAGAGGTCATCCAAATTGGTATGCATAGAAAGATCTAACCATCGGGTATCATTATACAGTCTACTCCGCTTACAACAAGGTCAGATATAACAACAACAGATATGGCAGCAGGTTAAAACAGAAGTTGTTCAAAGTAAATTACTTTGTTTATAACGAAACACCGGATATAATGTTACAATAACAATTGCTGGCACTTATAACATGAGTTTACTGTGCGTCTGGGTTTGACGTTGTGAATAGTATTTGCGAAAAAGAAATGTTTTCAAAATACAGCTATTTTAAACTTATTTCCTCATCCACTGTGACTTTGACTTTCAGGTAAGTCACTGAAAATGCCATGTTAAGAAAGGTCTTGCCAAAAGGTATCCCTGTAGCTTCTCTGAGAAAATGCCAACTGTAAAGTTACCATAAACAGACGACCACTTACATATCCGACTTGAGCCAAAAATGGCCGAATTGTCCAAGTCATATTTGACACATTTTTATCAGGGATTGATTCTGTAGGTCTCTTCTGTCAGATGCACTATTTTTGCAGTCTAGGTTATGCTTTAGTGTAACTGGAAACACAGTTTGGCATGCCAAGATGTGGCATTGCAGATATGTAATCACATCAATGCATTCATCTTGGGGGTTTGGACATAGAGCGTTCAACTTTTGTCCGAAAGATTGTGTGTTTGAATCCAGCTGGGGTAAAAATGTGTTCAAACCCTATCCAGTGTCTCATGTTTCAAATCACGTTTGTAGTGGACAAAAGAAGTTAAGCCCTAATTGTCGTAAGAATAGAAATGATGTTAATATGCACGCAGCCACCGGTACCGTTGACAGTACCGGTGGCCTCATAGTACTGGAGATTGCATGTACAGAGAGGCCAAACATATCGGTACATTCATATTCTACGTTAATTATTTACAAATATTATGACGTTTCAATAAGACTGCACAACAAAATCAAAGGACTTTGAATATAGCAATTGACACATGGAGTCAGCAATTATGTTCTACAGAATATTCACACAAGTTTTTATGTTTCTGTAAAAAACTGCACAACATTTAAACTTTAGCGTTTAGGGCTTTACGTCTTGTCCACCATAAAGGTGATGTCAAAGACGAAGCACGGAATAAAAGCAGCTGGATTTACTAAACGCGTGAAATGTACAAGCAAAAGAATGAACATGACATGTAATGTTCTGTGGCCCTAAACTTCCTGTGCGTTCCCATAACCGATGACAGTCCCATTTCAATTTACATTAGTTGTGCCCGGGGAGGGAGCATCAAAGTGTTGGACACTGTTGCGCCATATTACAATGAACACCAATGCTTGATGACTCGGACATCTGCACACACACACAAATTCAATGTGCAATAAACTACAGGAATGATGCAACATTAAAACAAACAAGAAAGGCAAAGCCCTTATGTCTAACGTGTATGACCGATGCACTTATGTATGACCTTTGTGACAATAAGTAAAGGGTTGGCTTCAGCACCAGCAAAATCCATGTTTACTCAAATTTTAGGCATTTCTCACACATCTGTCAAACCCTTGTGATCTTTGACCTGTGCGATGTGTCAAATGAATTAGTATGCAAAGAAAGGTCTTATCATCAGCTCCTTTGTGCCAGAAAAAGTTTGCAAAAATGTTGATAATAACTACAATTCTATGCAAAAAATGGAATTTTACACACATTTGCCAATCTCTTGTGACCCTTGACCTGTCCAATGGATCATCCAAATTTGTATGCATAGATAGGTCTTATCTTTGTACCAAGTTTGAGTTTTGAATAGTATTTGAGAAAAAACAACTTTGTCAAAATATGCCTATTTTTCAAATACTCCCTGATCTTTTGTTACCCTTGATCTTGTGAGAGGTCACTAATATTGGCATGTTTAGAAAGGTCGTGCCATAAAGTATCCTTGGACAGAGTTCGCAGACTGGCTTGATCAGTCTCAGAGAAAATGCCAATGTTAAAGTTTACCACGGACGACATATGAATGACCACTGGCCCAAAACATAGACTCCTCACTTTTGCTGCACAAGTGAGCAAAAACAGGCAAAGTCCTTAAGGCTGAAGTGCACAACTGATCCATCGAAATATGTATAATCTGACTTTTGTGGCTTTGACCGGAAATGAAAATGCCCATGTTCAAGTTTCGTAAAAAAAAAAAATAAATAAAAAGCCGGCCTTTGTACATAGATAACTCACTCAATCCAGACCAAAAAGGTGACTGCCAAGCGTGTAATATGCAAAGAAGTACCCAACGGAGAAAGAAACACGCTTAGAAAAGACGGGTACAACACAATTTATTAATATTTCGGGTAAATACCCTTTGTCAAAATAGACAAACAAACAAACATAGAGATTAGCCGCTACTTATCTTCAATGGCAGAAGGAATGTGGCAACTGAAGGAGGTGACGTAAAATAAAAGAAAAGAAAAGGAAGAACAAAAGTGCGGAAAAAGTAAAAATGACGTCAACGAAAAATCGCGTAAGAGAGAGACTCGGAAAGAACCTGAACACGAGAGACAAGAGAGTGTGTGCAAGCACGTGCAGGAGCGAGCGAAAGAAAAGGCGTGTAGATGAGGCCAGAGAAAGAGAGAGAGAGAGAGAGAGAGAGAGAGAGAGAGAGAGAGAGAGAGAGAGAGAGAGAGAGAGAGAGAGAGAGAGAGAGAGAGAGAGAGAGAGAGAGAGAGAGAAAGAGACAATGAGAAAGAGAGAGAGAGAGAGAGAGAGAGAGAGAGAGAGAGAGAGAGAGAGAGAGACGGAGAGAGAGAAAGAGAGAGAGAACGAATGGGGAGTACCCTTGGGCACGAAGTAGGCTGAGTGTCTAATACACAAAGCCTGCTAAACACCAACCCGAAGGCAAACTTTATATCACCTTCAAGTTGAGGACTACCTCAGGGAAAAACGGGAGGACCCCGGGAAAAAAACCCCAGCATTTAGCACGGTACACAACAAGTAATAAGTCATGAAAACAAAGCAAAGAATCAAAATCAGTAAGAGAATATTGGTATAAGTGGAGAATAGGTAGTTGTGAAACCGTCTTCAAGGGTAACTCAAAAAATAAGGGGGAGAGAGAGAGAGATGGAGATAGGGGCGGGGGGGGGGGGGGGGGAAGGGGGGAAGGAGTAAGGAAAAAAAAAAAAAAAAAAGGGAGGGGGGGGGGCGGAAGACAATCAGCCAGAGCCACCAACCCCACCCAACGGGCACCCACCAGCCCACAGAAAAACACACAGGTACGCAACAAGACGACCACATACATCCCCAAGGGATGCACACGATCGCCCCGCCCCAAAACCGCGTATCAAACCGTGAGCCGGAGACCCGGTGCCCGACAGGGAAGGGCAAGGGATCCAACTAAACGTTCGGCCAGCGCTGAGAAAGTCCCCAAGGGAAATGTACATATCAACCAGCGCCAACATCACGTAACTGATTAGTGAGTAGTAAATCAGTGAGGTAAAGTAGCAGACACAAGCAAGGTAAACAATGTTAATCTTTCATATTCATCCCGAGTGGCGCCACAGTGCCCAGTTTATTAATCAGAAATTTTTCACGGTCTTTCCTGGCCCAGACATTACTGGCTTGCATAAGCCAGAGGCCTTTAACTCGAATGTCTGAGACGGAGTGGTCGGCCTGATTGAAATGTCGTCCGACCGGTCTGTTGTATTGGTACTTGACAGACTGAAGATGTTCTTTGAAACGGTCGTTGATGGTTCTTTCCGTCTCTCCAACATAGAGTTGGCCGCATTTAACACAGGAGATGACATAAATCACGTTGGTGGTTTGACACGTGAAGTATCTGTCTATGTTGAATTTGTAACGTGGACCATTGACCACGGTGGAAGGGCAAATAAAAGGACACGTCTTGCAATTAGGAACATTGCACGGAGTGGAGCCGGAGGCTCTGGTGGTATGACGAGGCTTGAGAGTAGAGCGAACAAGCATGTCCCGCAAATTAATATCCCTCTTGAAAGCTACCAACGGAGGTTCAGAAAAGATAGCAGCAGATTCTTGACTGGATGACAAAAGACCCCAGTTAGAAAGAAGGATTTTACGCACCGGATTGGTGTGGGGATGGTAGATCATGGTTACGATAGGTCTGTCACTATCAGCGGTAGGTTTAGTCTGCAGTGTACTCGCGCGACTAAGTTTTTGAACCGTTTGGAGAGATCCTTGAACAACAGTATGTGGGTAGTGTCTGTCGATGAAAAATCCAGCCATTTCTTTGGATTGAACATCAAAATCTGATTCTTCGGAACATATTCTTTTTAGCCGAAGAAACTGGGAATAAGGGATGCTGTTTTTAGTTTTGGGGTTGTGAGAAGATCGGTAGTCGAGGTAGGAATGTGAGTCGGTAGGTTTGTTTATTTTACGTCACCTCCTTCAGTTGCCACATTCCTTCTGCCATTGAAGATAAGTAGCGGCTAATCTCTATGTTTGTTTGTTTGTCTATTTTGACAAAGGGTATTTACCCGAAATATTAATAAATTGTGTTGTACCCGTCTTTTCTAAGCGTGTTTCTTTCTCCGTTGGGTACTTCTTTAGATAACTCACGTTTTGCCAAAATTAACACATTTTTTTGCACATCTGTCAACGCCTCGTAACCCTCATGTTTTACAAGCATCAACCAATTAGACAATTGAACAAGAAGTAAATAATAATAAAATGGGCAAAGCCCTTATGGCTCACTTGTATCGACAGATCCTCACATGTCTGACAAAAATCTTTCTCCAAAAAAGGCTATTTTCACCTATTTCCTGGGCGTTTGTGACCCTTGACCTTTACAAGGGGTCATCCAAATTGGTAAGCATAGATAGATCTTACCATCAGATATATCTGTAGCAAGTTTGGGTTTGAAGTTGTGAATAGTATTTGAGAAACAAAGTTTTTTTTCTGTACAAATATGGTCATTGTGGACCTATTTCTTGAGCTCTTGTGACCCTTGACCTTTCCAAGGGATCAACCAAATTAGTGTGTGTGTAAAGGTCTTACGGTCAGGTATTTTTGTACCAAGTTTGGGTTTGAAGCTGTGAATAGTATTTGAGAAAAAATAAATTATAAAATTGGTATATTTTGAAAGGTCCTGCCACAAAGTATCCTTGGGCCAAATTTGAAGACTGTAGCCTGAAGTCTCTGAGAAAATGCAAACGTTAAAGTTTACCACGGACGGATGGACGACCACTGGCTCAGAACATACTCACTTTTGCTTCGCACGTGTGCCCAAAATATGCCTCTTAACGTAAACAACAAATCAAAACTCCAGACAAACGTACTAACTGCGCTTCTTTTGAGGTAAAGACTCGGCCTAAATTGCAGTCCAGGCTTATTAATCCACTGTTAGCGTCTGAAGATGCACTTGTTCACTAACCTCTGATTTCCATAAATCGTCTATTGGATGAATGGCAAACCTTTGTGACCTTGACCTTTGCAAAGGTCAATGAAATAAGCAAGTGTTAAATGTTGTAACAGCAATACAGGGTTGGCTTTTGTACATGTAAAGTATCCTTGGGCCAAGTTTGAAGACTGTAGCGTGAATAGTCTCCGAGAAAATGCCAACGTTCAAGTTTACCAGGGACGACCACTGGCCCAGAACATACACTCACCTTTGCTTCGCACGTGAGCCAAAAAAAACAAAAACTTATCCCTGCACCTTTTAAGTCTGCGATGGGCTGTAAAGAACCTGCGACAGATTTTTGGGTCATGCTGTTCATCCTGATATGGACAGCTTTAATTCCTGATAGACAGCCTGAATGTCCTACCATCAGGTATCTTTGTACCAATTTTGGGACTAAATGTGTAAATATTATTTTAGAAAGACATTGTAAAAATATGGATTTTTCTTTTTACCTAGTTCCTGCTCTCCAGTGACCTTGACCTAAAAGACAGGGCACTGAAATTGGTATGTTTAGAACAGTATTACCCCAAAGTGTTCTTGGGCTACGTTTGAAGACTGGCTTGAACAGTCTCCGAAAAAAGGTTAGAAAGTTTAAGACAACCACTGGCCCAAAACATACACTCACTTGTGCAATCGCATGTGAGCCCCTCACCCCCTTCCAATAGGTCTTGCCATCAGCAACTGACTTTTGTGCAAAATTGTACTACTCAGTTTCCAGAAATAATTATATTATACTCAGTTAGGCATCTCTTTTACATAACCGCCGACGTCGTGCGGCCTTTGACCTTTCCAAGCACCCCCACCCGGGTCTGCCCTGGGGGACTTGGGTGGGGTTAACTACTTTTTAGTTCCCAGGGTCACCCTAGTCAGCCCCACATGGTGGGTTTCCCTTCTATTCTGGGGCATGTGTTTCTGTCTACCCTTGGTCCATTCACCTGTATTGTCCTTTTTTAAACTCTCCCTACTGTCTGCGCTGCCTGTATCTCTTAATATTGGATGTGTGTTGCTAAATCTTAGCTTTATTTAGGCCCCGTAGGTTTATTTAACGTGTTGGACCGGCTGGCGACATTCATTCAATGTTCTGTTTAGTTTTTCTGGTTTTTTTCACAAGCAGTGCAGTCACGTCCTGAGCAAGTCTTCTTGCTGTCGGGACGTTAAGCAATGTACAATCAATCAACCTTTCCAAGCAGCCATCACATTAATAAGCATAGTAGATGCTAGTCACGGTAAGGGAGGGGGGGGGGGTCCCAATTTTTCCATTTTGTCTAACAGCAGGGGAGTGGGGGGGGGGGGACGAGGGTAGTAACACCCCGAATAGGACCTTTGGACCACCACCCCTCCAACCCCCACCTCGCCGAATAAGCAGATCTAACCATCTGGTTTTTGGGTGAGAGGCTGACAATAGTTTGTCAGAATGTATCGACATACGGCCATTTTGACAAAGTCGCTGAAACTTGTCCATGTTTGTTTACGCAGGTCCTGCCACAAAGTATTGTTGGGTCAGTTATGAAGATTGTGGTTTGGGTAGTCCCTGAATAAATGTCAACATTACAGTTTACCAAACAGAAAGTGTGTGTGTGTGTGTGAGGGGGGGGGGGATTTACTCACCCCACAAAAGGCTTTCGAGTGTCCGAAAAAACTATCGGGGTGGTCAGGGGGGGGGGAGGAGTTGGGGGGGGGGGAGGGGGGTATTAA
Organism: Semisulcospira habei; assembly: GCA_036245525.1. NCBI lineage: Eukaryota > Metazoa > Mollusca > Gastropoda > Semisulcospiridae > Semisulcospira > Semisulcospira habei. The sequence goes on from BTPG01000003.1 coordinate 3,894,776, forward strand.
CACCCCAAAAGGAGCCCTCGCCCACCCACCCCCATCCACCCTGCATAGCAATGTCTAACCATCAGGTATTTTGGATGTGAGGTTGACAATGTTTTTCACAATGTATCAAAATACAGCCTTTTGATAAAGTCGCTAATACTGGTACATGTTTTTTTTACACAGGTCCTGTCACAATGTATTGTTGGGTCAATTATAAAAATTGTGGCTTTAGTAGCCTCGGAAAAAATGTCAACATTACAGTTTACAATAGACAAAGACAGCCCAGCAAATAGACTCCCTTTTGCTATCACATAAGTCAACAACACTGGCCATCTGCATGTTTATAATATAACTGACACAGTTAAATAATATAATTATAAACACACGGTTTAAAATAGTAGTAAAATACCTAGGCTCAACACTGATTTTAGGCTGAGCATGACGCCCCCTAGTCACAGGTGACAGCAGCTCCAGGGACCTGGCTATATAATCATCGACATCACCAATGCTCTGAAAGCAAACGTACGCTGCTATTAGTGTTTTATAACTGATAATAATAATCCTATAATGAGGCATTAACACACAATAAAACGTGACACAGGCCTCTAATATATTTGGTTTCAACAGTGGATCACACGATCCTTGCAACTGTGGTTCCCCTCTCTATTGCACTTTGCATCTATTGTTTACAGGGCTCTGTAAACAAATATTGACAGCCCTACCCTCTCTACTCCATTCATCACCCACCTACGCTCTCTTGCCAGTCAGTGTGTGTAAGCGTGTAAGCAGGAATGGATCTGGGACTAAAAAATTATTTTAAATGCCATAACAAAATTCCTTTTGGGGGAGTTTTGGACCAGACCCCCCCCCCCCCCCAATCTAAGGAACAAATATTTGAAATGCTATAACGAATTTCCCTTTGAGGGAATTTTGACCACCCCCCCCCCTCCCCTCCCCCACAATTCCCCCGTAATTCTTTGATCTTTTGGTGAGTGGTGAGAGTCTTGACACACACGCCTACACTCCCCCCCCCCCCCTCAGCAAGGTCTAACATGGAAGAGGTCTTTTGTGTCAGGTTGAAAGTCCCAAACAAAAAGTTTCCCCCACCCCCTCCCCCCCCCCCCCTGGACAAATGTCCAACAGCAAATGCACATCAATACTGATCGGAGACTATTTACACTAATTACAGGTTCACCGTATCACTGTAGTATTCGCAAACGAACAAACACTGGCTCCATAACAATACACCAGCATGTATCATGCACAATCACTTGCCGCATAAAATTACACCAAAGCTAGCAATTGTCCAAAGAACTAACTAACCGATTGTGATGTGAGGGGTATCCACGAACTCTGGTTTGTGGACTTGTGACTGCACATCTTTCAATAGGGTTGTTTCACCAATCTGCTGCACCTGTGATCTCAACCCACTGCAGTGCTGCGGAAAAGTTAACAAGGTTCTGAAATGAAAAGAATAGGATAATAAATCTGAGGTAGCTTAACTGGTGTCTAAGCTGCAATGTTAGATGCGGTATTGCTGATACTTTATGAATGAAATGAAAATTCCGAACCAAAAGACCCTGGCAGAAAAGTTCTTTTTATAAAGGGTGGGCTGGGGGGCGGGGGGGGGGGGGGCAGAACCCCCAGGACCACCCCCACCCTGGATGCACCCCCGCATTGATGATTAAAAGGCAGTGTGTTGCTGGCCTGTGGGTCAAGAACTATTGGCTAATTCAGTAAATTAAGTTCCAGCCATCCAGTTATAATTTGTAATGCAGTATGTGACCTCTGCATTATCACCAGTTGCACTGTAAGTCCTTAGTTTCAGTACAAATATAGTAACATTGTCACACTTGTACTAAAACATACTGTAGTGCTCCCACCTCCTGCATAATAACCACAGGCACGCCCTCTACGCATACTTTAACACTTAAAGTACATTGACAATTATCTATCTATCTATCTATCTATCTTTCTATCTATCTATCTATCTATCTATCTATCTATCTATCTATCTATCTATCTATCTATCTATCTATCTATCTATCTATCTATCTATCTATCTATCTATCTATCTATCTATCTATCTATCTATCTATCTATCTATCTATCTATCTATCTATCTATCTATCTATCTATCTATCTATCTATCTATCTATCTATCTATCTATCTATCTATCTATCTATCTATCTATCTATCTATCTATCTATCTATCTATCTATCTATCTATCTATCTATCTATCTATCTATCTATCTATCTATCTATCTATCTATCTATCTATCTATCTATCTATCTATCTATCTATCTATCTATCTATCTATCTATCTATCTATCTATCTATCTATCTATCTATCTATCTATCTATCTATCTATCTATCTATCTATCTATCTATCTATCTATCTATCTATCTATCTATCTATCTATCTATCTATCTGTCTGTCTATCTATCTATCTATCTATCTATCTATCTATCTATCTATCTATCTATCTATCTATCTATCTATCTATATCCCGTAGTCTTGCCGACCGAGGGGGCACCACTGATGGATTGACAACCAGCTCCCTCCATTCCTCTCTGTTCTCTGCCATTCTCAGCGTATCGCCCAGCTTCAGTCCTGTCCACTCCATTATTGTCCTCTGTCTTCCTCTCCTTCGTCCTCCTTGCACAGTGCCATGCAGGATTGTTTTGGCAAGCCCTGCTGAACGCGTAACATGCCCATACCACTTCAGTTTGAGTTTTTTCACAATGGTTAATAAGTCTTCATAGGGACCGATGGCTTGCCTGATTCTGCTTCCCACTTCCTCGTTTGTGATGTGATCTCTGTATGAAATGCCAAGCAGCCTTCGAAAACATCTCATTTCAGTGGCTTGTATCCTCCTTTCAATGTCTGCTGTGAGGGTCCATGACTCGCAGGCATACAAGAACACTGAGATGACTAAGAAGCACATCAGTCTGATATTGGAGCAGAGTATGACGTTTCTGTCCTTCCATATGGTCTTCAATTTTGTCAGTGCTGTTGTTATCTGCGCAATCCTGGACAGTATTTCTGGTTTTGATCCCTCATCTGCCACAATGGCTCCTAAGTATTTGAATTTCTTAACTGTTTCCAGTTTTGGGCCTCCAACCATGATTTCAGTGCCAATGCCACTGGCGTTATTGGTCACCAGTTTGGTCTTCTCTGCACTGATTTCCATCCCATACGCAATGGCTGTACTGTCCAGCTTTCCCACCAGCTGAGCTAGCTCCTTCTCTGTTCCTGCAAGGCCATCAATGTCGTCCGCAAAGCGCAAGTTCGTGATTGTTTTGCCTCCAATACAGACAGTTCCTTCATGATCTTTCAGAGCGTCCGTCTTGATTCTTTCCAGGAAGATGTTGAAAAGAGTAGATGAGAGCAAGCAGCCTTGTCTGACTCCAACTGTAGTCCTAAACCCGTTTCCTATATTGCCGTTGAAGCAGACTGCACTAGTGGCCTTGTTGTAAAGGTTTGCTATGACTTTGATCAGGTTGGCATTGATGTTGTATAGCTTCATGGTGGACCAAAGGGCTGCATGCCACACCCTGTCAAACGCTTTCTTAAAATCCACAAAGACATGATAGAGGTCTTGCTGGTGCTGGAGGTACCTCTCACATAGAACTCTCAGGTTGAAGATATGGTCAGTTGTGCTGTGCCCTGGTCTGAAGCCTGCCTGTTCCTCAGCTATGATTTCCTCAGCCTGTTCAGTAGGATCTTTAACATGACTTTGCTTGGGTGGCATATAAGACTGATCGTTCGATAATTCTTGCATTGATGTAAGTTGCCTTTTTGGGGGAGAGTTATTACAAGTGATTGGTTCCATGGTGTGGGCCAATCCTCTGACTGCCAAATCTTATTGCAGATTGTTAGTAAGGCCTGTTCAGTAGGATCTTTAACATGACTTTGCTTGGGTGGCATCGTGCGATAATTCTGGCATTGATGTAAGTTGCCTTTTTGGGGGAGAGTTATTATAAGTGATTGGGTCCATGGTGTGGGCCAATCCTCTGACTGCCAGAGCTTATTGCAGATTGTTAGTAAGGCCTGTTCAGTAGGATCTTTAACATGACTTTGCTTGGGTGGCATATAAGACTGATCGTGCGATAATTCTGGCATTGATGTGAGTTGCCTTTTGGGGGGAGAGTTATTATAGGTGATTGGGTCCATGGTGTGGGTCAATCCCCTGACTGCCAGATCTTATTGCAGATTGTTAGTAAGGCGCAAGACATTGACAATAACATTTTAAATTTTAACTGAATGACCACGACCGTATTGTTAAACAATTTTGCAATAAGCAAGTAATAAAAAAACAAAAACTACCCATCAGCAGCAAACATCACAAATGATGGGCAATTATAAGTAGGTTCAGACTTTTTAAACTTTAACACGATTCGAGTGCATTGAAGTGTTATGGGATATATCCAATGATACCAAAATCGCAGTATGTATGATCATTGTGATCTCTGGAGGGCACGTGAACTTGGTTCTGAAATTAAACACAGATTCATCGTACTGCATGTTCATGGTGATGACCACACCTGCAATGCAGTCAGTTTCAAATTATTACACACGAATAAATCTGGTAGCTGGCAAAGAATATGCTGTACTCCTCATACTTTTATCACTAAAGTGAAATGGACAGTATTTTTAAACTATATTTATTGAAACCTACCAAACTGATTATAAATTGATAATGTATTTATAATAGGTATACAACAAAGCACGTAACATAAACTACAAATACCCAAAAATAACAAATATAAAAAAAGATGAACAACTGTCTGTTATAACAGTGTAAATAATTAAACACAGGCTGCATGCATACCCTACGGGATTGTCTAAGAACAAACCAATTGACTGCGTTGTGTAGGCATCCACATGGATTTGCATTACAAGAGTAGCATGTATATGCATCGTGATGATCTGACAAGCAATGCATAATATTATCACAGGAAAACAAATCTGGTGTAGCTGGCATAGAAAACTGGTATGCTGAATTGATCATACAAGTTACCACTGAAATTAAACTGGCATCCTTCTTGAAACTAATACTAACAAACCTTACCATATCTACATGCAGTTGGATTATGTGATTGTTTTGTTTTGAAACTAAACTATCGAAACTTACAAAATTGATGTAACATGATCATGTATTTAGATCAGCTTTGCAACAAGCATATCATATGAACAAAAAAATAATTAATACCCATGAACATCAAACACCAAACACAAAAAGGGGGGTGGGGGGGGGTGGGGGTGGTAGTTAAAAGCATGGACATAATAGGCGAGTTTTGATGCTTGAAATGATTTGTTATGCAGTCGGTACGTACTAAAATTATCATCGAATACGGACAAGGGATACATTGCAGATACTTGGCAAACACACAGGTGCTGTGGTGAATGTTCTACATCAATCTGAAGCGTGCTTATCGTCAGAAATACACAAAACTGAGTACATACTGAACACATTCTTCGATATCGTTTCGTCTATCGTCCGCTGATTTGAAGTATCAAAAGAACTAAGCGATTCAACCGTGCTCCTGACATGCCAATTCCAGATGTTTACATACGGAAACAGCGGGCTTTCCTAGTCATGCGCAGAGATCTCTAATCGTCCGAATCGTCTGCTACTGTTTCCAATGTAAACATTTGCTTTTATTTAGTCACTTTCAGCTGTTTAGCGAAATTAAACAATATATGTATCACATACCTTCACCGACGCAATCTAGTCTGTCTGTGCGGCTGTTCATTTTTCAGTCGAATACTTTTTGTTCTTCCCGTCAAGTACAACACCATCAGGCAACGGACAACTGAGAAGCACATTTACGACACAATTGATTAGTATTTTTTGAAAAGCATGTACCGTTTTCCCGGATGTGCCAGAAAATTACTTCCGGTTGCAACTTCACCTGCATGTCAACGGCGTTTTCTTCGCGTACAGACCCCGCATCGTAATTTCGACAGCACCAAAAAGACTTTTCAAGACATAACGGAAACACAATTTTAGTAACTTTTCGGGCAAAACAAATTGACGTTAGTCACACTTTAAATTCCTTGTTTTAAAACTAATTTTATTCGCATTTTACGCACGGCCTTATTCCGTGCTACCCACGTGCATTCTACGATTGCAGACCTACTTTCTAGGTCTGCTGTCCCACTGACCCACCTTACTCGGTCACAAGCTTACCGGCACGTGATTTCTGTTAATCTTGGCCTTCCACATAGCCTAACCGACTAGGCCAGTACAGCCGCTCGTATAGACTATATCGGCTACATCTCGGAATCTGACCCTAGCGGTAGCGGTAGCGCAAGCTCCTCTGGAAAGGAAAGAAGCCGCTCCCCTCTTAGGACCCATAACCCAAAACAGAAAAAGAAGGGGAAAAAAAAAAAAAAAACAGAGGAGAGAGATCCCAGATGCGATCGTAGCGTATCTCCGCGCCAACGCGGAAGGCAGAGGTTGTCCCCCCTGTCCCTAAAGCGCAATCGTCCGCTTGACAGCGGACAGCTTAGGCCTCTGCCCGCCCCCCCCCCCCCCCCCTTCTGAGCAAGAAGAACTTCCACCTCGGCGCGAAGGAAGGACCTAGGACTCCCCCCCCCCCCCCCCACTTGGTCAGAGTGTGCCATCGGGGGACGGGGGGAAAGAGGGTTTTCTCTCCTCCCCGGTGCTGGCCCACTCTTCTACCCCATGCAATAAACAAACCCCAACTGACGAAAACCGTTCGGCCGCTCTGTCCACCCCGCTATCTATTGTCATTAACACCTTGCCTGTCGAGATCCCATCACAAAACATCTCTCATAGCTTACTAGAGATAAGCCCTACGGGCAATCTGCCAACTTCCCAACCCCCCTCTCAACTAGAATCCCCACTACAACCACTCCACACTGATCTAAGCGATCATGATTCCTCCTTCGGCCAGCGCCTCCAGGCTATGGAATCTGGACCGGAGGAGGACCAATCTGACACCCCTTTTAAAGAGGTCTGCAAAACAAGAAAACAGGAAAAAGCGGAGGGAAAGACCCGAGGACCCGCCCGCAGATTCGGCTCCAGAGGTGTGGTGCCGTTTCCCGGTCCGGATTCGGGACATGGGGACCGGTTCCACACTTATACGGAACCATGGAAAGCAACAGAAATACATCTGTGAGTGTGCTGGGTTGGCCTCCTTGCAGATCTCCCTCCGCCCTATCGGTCCGAATATCTGGATAGTCGCCTGTCCAAAAGCCCGCTCCCCCAAAAATGTTAGCGAGCAAAAAAAAAACAAAAAAAAAAAAACAAAAAAACAAAACATAGGCGGTGCCAGCGTAGAATGTTCCATCCCAATCCCTAAAGTGGTTGGAGTCGTCCACGGCCCCCCCCCCCCCCTTGACGACGACCTCACCACTATCTCATCCTCCCTTCTGAACCAGGGGCTCCATGCGTCAGTTCCTCGCTTGACTAACCGCGATGGCACACCTTCCAGGGCCATTAAATATAAATAACAAATCAAACCAAACTTCCTCCCAAGCTGAAAATCGGAACCACCATCTTCCCTTTGGAGCCCTTTGCTCCCCCCCCCCCCCCCCCCCCCCGCAGCACACTGCCATACGTGCTGCAGACTAGGCCATACCACCAAGCCTGCAAATAAAAAATCCACACCTGCGTCGGCTGTGGCAGCAGGGGACATGCTCGTTTAGCATGCCCCCTTCTACACTGAACCTAAATGTGTAAATTGCGGTGACCGGCATAGCGCAGCCTAAAAAAAGTGTCGCCGCATCGCTCTTCTGCAAGAGACAAACAGTATCCGTAATCAGACCTATATCCCCTACACAGAAGCGATAAGAAGGGCCCAACTGAACATCCAGAAACAAAAAGAAAATCGCAATGTAAATAACATTATCCCATCCCTTGACCTAGACCGCTCCGCCTGGATTAGACCGTCCGCCCGCCCTCCCCCCTCCCCCCCCCCCCCCCCACAAACCACTTTCCCCTCCCCCTCGCCGGGGCTGGACGGCTCCTACAGGCGGCGTGGCAGGCCCCCTCCCCATTAGGCTAACCTCCAAAGCCCCAATTGATCTTTCACCCCCCCCCCTTCCCCCTCTGTCTCTATTCCTCCCACCGTGGTCAAAACTGGACCTACTGTACGTACACCACCCCCACCCCCCCCCCCCCCCCCCCACTAACGAAACGAGAACTCCCAGTGGTAAAAAAAGCTCACTTTCTATGATAACCTCTTGTTCACCCCTCAACCACTCTTCAGCCCTCGCCGGCTTCAAATCCTCCAAAAGGTCCAACATAACATGGAAAAAATAACAGAAGCGGTCCTCTCGGGTGACATTCGTGCCCTACTAGTAGGAATAATGAGTTTCAACCAGCTCATCATCAGCATGATTGCCACCCTCCAGGACTCTATCTCTTCTTCCCAACACGAAGAAGTCATCATGGATTCCGCCGACACCCAGAGATAATATATTATATGTCAGAATCCTTGTATTCCCGGTCGGTATCTTACTCCTGCCCAGATCTCTACTAACCTCTCCGACGGCTGAGGCTGTCCTCTCAACCAAAACAAAGTTAAATATACTTCAATGGAATAGTAGAACACTAACTGGTAATCTTCCATACCTCATTTAACGTCTAAGTGAAATAGTTACTACGTACTATGCATATAATCACCAAATTGCAATAAATTTAAGCTCCCAAAAATTTATGGTTACTATTACCCACCTATAACCGAAGAAAAAAAGAAAAACCCAAAATAAGACCTATACGGTCACTTATGTCTTACAAGGTGTTAGGCACGAGATGTTCCTTTCCCCCGTCCTCCTACACCCACAGTTTGTAACCTACAGTAACCTCATACATATATTAAAGTCAGCACAAATACTTTCAAATTTCTAAATAATTACGCACCAAATTCCACTCACCCAGAGGGCCTGGCCTGGATGGAATCTCTTGAAAAAGACAGTTGGCTGAAAGTGGGCGACTTTAACATCCATCACCCTTTGTGGTGTAAAAACTCTAAATCTCCCTCTCCCGATATAAATTAACCAGGATCTATAATGAATTTAAACCTCATTGTACTAAACGATGGCCAAATCACACGATACTTGACAATGAGTCTCAAAATCCCTCAGCCGTAGATCTAGCGCTAGCTTCCCCTATTTTTTTTTTTATAGACTTACTATAGTCCCCAATAAACGATCCTATATACTGCTTCGAAAAAGCAAACTGGACCAAATACGAACAGCATATAAAGGATAACCAAATAATCCCTTATTAAAAAATGTAAATACATTCTGTCAAGACCTGACAAATCGCATCCTGGCAGCTGCCAACACTGCTATCCCCCAAAATAAGGGAGCACCTACAGGAAGGCCCACAAACCCCTGGTGGTCCGGACCCTGTGAAGACTCTGTTAGGAATAAGAAGGAAACATACAATCTCTGGAAACAAAATAGAAATTAACAAACCTTCTTAGCTATGAAACTAGCAAAGATTAAAAGTAATAGAACCACAGCCTTAGCAAAACTGAATTAATTTAAACAAAAATTGAAGACCAGATTCAAAATCCAACCCACCTCTCTAAAGCTTGGAAACTAGTAAAGAAACTCAAAAATAAGTACAATCCCTCTCCTGTACCTATCCTCCATGCAGGACAAAAAAATTGTCTACCCTCTAAAAACGTCCGCGCTGGCGCAACTCCCGTCAAACGTTCACGCTGGCGCAACTCCCGTCAAACGTTCACTAGTCTATTCTGTACTCATATGGAAAAAAAATGTTTCCTTTATCTGTGGCCTGCCTTCCGCGTACTATGCAAACAAGGCCAACCGGTCTGCATGACACATAAATAAGACATGCCACCTGCCCCTGAAGGCATCCGGCAATCACTATACCTCTTTAAAGTAGATATGGCCTCCTGTATTAATATGATTTTAACCAACCTGTTTATTGCCACTTGTAAATACGATTTTAACCCACCTGTGTATCTCGCTAATCATATTTTAAACTATCTTAATACCATAGGATTAACTCTCCTTTTATTTTAAACGCACATTTATGAACCTTTTTTAAAAGAAATAGTTTGTACATAAGTCTCATTGGTCATTTTATCAATTTATACCTAAGAATAAACTTTATTTAATTTAACCGAAGACCGTTGTTGTCGGTGCGGCTTTGGTGCCCTCGATCGCTTCGTCCTACCAGTGTAAGATAGCGGCCCTTGTCCTGCTATCCGTTATCTAAAGATCGCTTGAATATAAGTCCCCTGTCCTTTGATTTTCGGGTCGCTAGGATTAGCGATTTTCCTCGTTTTCCTTGTTACTGGAATCCCACCCCTGCACATCTCATACTTATGGACATTCCATTGGCTTCTCGGACCTGTCACCACCAGTCACGGCTAGCTAAATCCTCATAGGGCCACAGCCCTTGTGCTGTCGGCACTCTTGCTGCCCGAGTCTCACCACTCTCCCCCTCTCCCCCCCCCCCCCACCTACCCCCCTACCCCCCCCCCCCGCCCCCCGAGGACTTCCGGCGCCGTCCGAGCAATCTGCTCGGGTACTCCTGGGCCTCGGGGGGGGGGGGGGGGGGAGAGAGATTAGAAAAGAGAGATCCCCACAGCTCCGGATTCTCATAAGCCGAACAGATACCCTATATCTATTTTTAAAACACAACCGCCCGGAACGCTCTCAACGCTAACATTCTCAGGAGAAGATCGGCGATCTTTTGGTTAAACGAACCTTAGCATCCCCACTAGTTCTATCACACCTACTCCTGAGAATCATTAACTGTAATGTGGAACAGACATACTAACACTATTTAATCCACTGGTGCCAAGTAGAACTTTGTACTTACTTACAAGTTGTAGGTAACTTAAAGGTTACCTCTGCAGGTTCTTTATAGTTACTTACCATAAAAACTTATTAATTACTTACCATAAGAACTTATTAATTACTTACAAGAATTTGTGTCCAGGCACAAGATACTGAGTCAGATTTGACAAGATACAAAGACAAAAAAGTTATTTTTTAAAAATATTCTGGCGGCGCCGTGGGCGTCAAATAGTCAGGCGTCAAATAGTCAGGCGGCGTGTCATCTCTCTGTGAAGTGTATGACAAAAATATTGTTTGATTACCAAAACTGATTTTTACTTCCCTAAAAGTCCTTGAAGTTTTTCTGTGGTTTCCTGTACCCCTATCCTTTTTCCCTCTGCTAAAAAACTAGCCTTCAGTTCTTCAATATTCACAGGAGATTGACTACGCATTTTATTTTGTATTTCAGATTTCAGTTGTTTGTAGTTATTCAAATCATCCTGGACTCGCTTAAATTCTTCGTCACTAATATAATTGTCCTCCAATGCCTTACTAATAATCAGTTTTAGACTACTAAGTTTTGCACCAGCCAGAGTACTCAATGCTTCATGTTTCTGTAACTTCGTGTGAAATCTTTTGTTTAAGCCTTCCAAACCAAAGCATGCTAGACCTGTGGCAATGCAAGCTCCTTCAAGACCAAAGCCAATTAAACTTCCGATTCCTGTGGCAATCAGTGCTATACCCCCTACAGAACATCCAGCTGAAACTGCACCAATAGCCATGGATGTGTTTTGAACAGAATTGAAAACGGTCTTATACCGTCTCTTACACCATGAGTATTTTGCCTCCTCACTCTCCAAATATTTAATTGCATCTGTAATATTTATTAATCTGAATGCGTCTGCCTGTAATGTTTTATCAGGTGCAATTGGCACATGCTGATCAGACACAGTCTCAGTCGTCGGTAGTTGTGGATACAAGTTCACCATTTTTTTTATTCACAAATATTTTTTTATTTAATCAGTGATTACATTTTGCAACTCTTCAAAAGTAAACAATTTGCTGGCATAATAAAATGAAACAAGATCAATGTGTTCCAGTTTTATGAAACTTAGACGAACAAAAGTTAGTTTGTCAACGGTTATCTTGACAGCTGGAACACTGCTTGAAACCTCAAAATCGTCAACATTTTTTCTAATGGCAATAAAAAGTTTTGTTCCCTCTGACAATGTTTCATCCCACGTTAGTTTTATTCCCTGTGCTATATCTGCCTCTTTTACAGCAACAGATCTCATGATAATTTCAAATACTATTGTCGCTTCTCTTGCAATCATAAAGTTTGCTGGTGCAAACACGATTTTCGCATCTGATCTGCCCTTCCTGTGCGTAAGAAGATACCTCCGTTTCTCATAATTTACAACTTTCAGTTTTTCTCGGCTATTGTTGTCTGAGGCAAAACTTGGAACAAGACTTACAATCAGTGGCCCAGAGTTAACAAATTTCCTAAACACTAAGGCACCTTCATCATCAGTGTATACATAAGGACTAATAAATTCAAACTTTATGTCCCAGTCAATTGTTGGCGCAAGCGGTGGTGGTGCAGGCACAGGTGAAACTACCCACTTATTACCCACATGTATTAAGTTGTAGGGCATGTTATTTACAAGAGCAGGTGCAACTGGTACAGTAACATCACGCAGCTGACCAAGTTTAGGAATTTGTCTTTCACCGTCTTTCATGTCAACAATTACTTTCCACTTGTACATGCCAGGTGAATCAAGTTCAAAACCATATATTCCTCCAATTTCTCCCTCCTTCTCAAAATCCTGTACATCAGCCAAATCTTTCAACTCTGTCACCGGACACGCAACTGGTATGATTCTCGGCTTTGGACCAAGACCACTCATTTTTATAAACAAAAATAATTATTTAACTTCTAAGACAACACTAAAATCATGCATAACAACTGGTTTGTCATCCTGATTAGTTACAGATATACACAGTGACTCAAAGAAACTAGAACCCAATTTCTTAAACTGTAAATTAGGAAATCTAACAACCACACTTTCACAATAGGGAGCAGTTCCAGCTGGCACACATCTCAACAAAGTTGAAGGTTTTCCATTGTGTATATTTTCAGTTGTGTTTAGTTCTTTTAAATAAACATTAAATACTGTGTGTACTGACAAATGGACAGGATATCTTCCAGTTACTCTTTGTTTATTTGGTGAGAATAGACCTCCACTTAATGCCCAATCTTCATCTGGATTTTTTGTTACTGGGCCTAAAAAACCAAGTAACCTTCCAAGACTACCTGATAATAAATACTGGCTACTTTTTGGAAATTCAAATGTAACAATTAGGTTAGCTGGATTTAAAGTTGCTTTAATTTTAAATTCATTTTGCAGCTATTCAGCTAAAGTACAAAAGTCATAATACCCAGCTTGTAAGCCACTAACTTTATCCAAACCATCAACAGTTCCAGTTACAAAATAATTTTTATCATCTGTTACATTAAACCACTTAACAGTGTAGAACATTTCATGGATAGCTACAGCCTTGCTACCATCACGATTATCAATCCCATTAGTTAAGCACACTGGTTTGCTTGTGTCAAGATTTGTTAAGGTAATAAACATTTTTATTATCTCATAAAAAAGAAGGATGGAATTTAAATCACCAACAAGTGTCACTACAAACGCATTTCAATTTAATGTGGATGCCAAGTACAATGTGGCACCTACTTATGAACAGAAAATAATTCAGTTAAATCAACTGGATATTGCTGTGTCTGAACAAGATTTATTTCAAGTGAAAGTACCCAATCCGTTTGATCATTACCTAAACCCTCCAATAACAGACGATGCTACTGCAAGAAAGTGGACATCAAGACCACTACAGATGTTTCAAAACCAACTTAACTTTGCTATACTGTGTTCTACGACAGGGTGTGGTGTTTCATCCACAGACCATTTGAATCACTCAAACAAACTGATTAGGTCTGTCTACCGTTTCCACACGTATTACCAATTAAGAAGAATACTGTCAGAACTGCATACCCCTCTACCCACTGAATCCAGTTTCAACAGGTTTAGCAACCCCATGGATATGAAAGCATTTGAACGCATCTGTAATGAATTTAACATAAGCGCTAAATATGACTTCACACAAAAAACTTGATGATCACCACGGCATGGGTACATTGTATTATGCTATGAGTCACAGGCAATACCCACAAGATTATTACCCCGGTTACACTTCATTTTCATCAAAATCACAAGTATGGTTAGGATCAATAGAACAGAAACAGTCTAATGCGTGGACCACATTTATCTTAGACAAGAGTGACGGGTTTATTCAAGCAGGAGTCGAGTGCATCAATGAGTCTATCAGGACATATGTGTGGTGTATGCTAGGTGCACAATCACTAACAAAAACAAACATTTTGAATGAAAATGGGAAATTAGATTCACAAAAACAGTTTCTTGCTAATCTAGAAGATTCAATCAATTCAACAGTAGATCTCCCATCAAGCATACAATGTTATCAAGACGTTCTCAGATATGCCAGATCAAAAGTTGACTTTGTAGTTGGCATTGGGTTATAGATGTTACCATCAGACCTACAATTACAAATGGGGACAATCACAAATTATAATAATGAAATAATTGTTGCTGGGCGTGATCAGAAATTAGGACTCAACCAATCTGTAAACACACATGTACAATCAATAATAATGCCAGCACTTGCCCCAGTAACATCACCACCTGTACAGGCAGTAACGCCAGCAATGTCAGTAAAAGCCACAGCCCTGGCACCTGTACCAGCACCAGCACAAGTACAACCAGTAACCCCAGTAAACACACATGAGTCAGAGAGAACTGCATTGGTAATAGGCCTCACAGGACTAGGTATATTACTTCTTTATCTGTTTCATTAAATAACCCACCATCAACCCTGCTACTGACACCAAAAATATCAACACATGCTCTGCCATAATCCCTACTGCCTTCGCTGCAGTATTGATCAGCCAACTGACAACTGTGCCAATTATGCCTGGCAACGCGTCCATTGCTTTCACAGCCAATTTCTTAAGCAAGTCTGATATATGAGACAACTGTTTTTTTACCCATGACTGTAAATCTTTTGGATCACTTGGTGCTGGGGTTGCTGGCGGTGTTGGACCACCCCCACCACCACCGCCAGAGACAGCCAACACAACAGTACTGATAATAAATCCAAGAGCAGTAATTAAACTAGCAATTGTGATACCCTGCTCTGTGAAAAGTGTTTTCAATCTCTCAGCCAACGTTGTGTCTTCGTGAAGTATTTTCTGAATAGTTTCTCTAATCCTGTTGACTTGTGTTTTCAGTTTTTCTTTCCCAATACTAATTGTTTCTAATCTCGCTGATCTTTCTATATACAAATCATTTAATCTGTGTTGTATTCTTTGTTTCATTTCTGTGTCAAGATTTTCTTCATCTGCAGTTGCTAATTTGTTTTTTTCTCTTTGTATTTGATTATCAAGCTCACCCAGTTTTGCTACATTATTTACCATCTCACCTCTGATTGTCTGCAGTGATTTATCCAAACCCTTTATCTCTCGCATTGACACAGGTGGGTCATCTATTGTTTTCATTACTTCATCAGTAAATGAGGTTTCTTGTATCACTGTGTTTGCTATTTCTGGCAGTCTTTTTACCTCAGTCATTTCAATTTCTTGTCCCGTTGGCAATCTTGTTTGCGTGTCATGGAGGGTACTAACAAGTCTTGGGGGTAACTTTTTACCAGTACCAACACCAAGGTAATGCTGCATTGCTGCCTCACCACCCACATCAGTTTTGATTGTACTTAAAGCTCTAAACCTAGCAGCGTTGTTTTTATGTGTTAGATGCACTTTACCTCTGTCTGTATTTACAAATAAGTGAGCTTTATCATATTCAAACTAATTAGGATCTATTACATCTGGGTGTGTACCAACACTGTCATAAAACGAGTTTACTTTGTCTTTTAACAGTTCGTGATGCATACTAGAAGTAGTTACAGTCATATCTGTCATATCTGTTGCACTGGTATCATAGTCATCCATGACATCCATTTCAATATCATCATGATTAAATCCTCCAGCTGCCATTCTTTTTATTAATTTAATATTTTTGATTTTTGCATAATAAAATGACACAGTCCTACGGATCAAAGTTAGACCCATATAGAAAACTTCGTGAGCCTCTTGGTGTTAAGGGCATTAGACAATCAATCGTCATCACTAACAATCCAAGTACCATTGATCAAAACCAAACACTTACTGTCAAGTTTCCAAACCTGGGTCCCAATGATGTTATTGTTCCTGGCACTGCATGCCTTGCATTTAATATTGAACTTTCATCAAAATCAGATGCAAACAGAACACTGGTTGACAATCTTGGCAGAGCAATTATTAAGACCATCAAAGTAAAACTGGAAGGACAGGAAGTGTTTAGTCTTGACGATGCTGATGTGTTTTACTGTTACAAAGACCTTTGGCTTACACGACAAGAATGAGAAGACCGTGTTTACCAAGGCATACAGTCCTCAAACGTTGCTAAACTTAAAATCGACGCGGCAGACAAATCAACATCTGCAATTGAGGACGTTATATTAGCAGATACATACGGTAATAGATTTTACATTCCACTTGAATTTGAAATCCTCACAACACATTTGCCTTATTACCAAGGAGCACTGAATGACCATCTGAGTTTTGAACTAACATTTAATGACTGTGCAAAAGTTATTAAAACAACTGACCCAGATGCGACATACAAGATCTCAAACATATCTTTGGAATACGAAATTGTCACACACACTGAACTTGCCAGATTAATTCAAAATCAATATCAGTCAAGACTTCCAATTTATTATGACCGCGTGATAAGACACAGTACAATACCCAAAGACAAAGCGGATACAATGTGGAACATAATCCTTAACACACCTGCCAGGTCACTGAAAGGTATACTGATGTTGTTTATTGAACCAAAAAAATCCATTCAAAAGAGAGTCAGAAAAGTTTTACAATCCAAAAATTACACATTTATCCTCTACGATTGAGGGACGTCCAAATCAAGTGTATGCTTCAGGTATGCTGCCTTATCAACACTATGACGAGATTATAAAGTGGGCGGGTGGAAGACTTAGAGAAAAACCAGCAAACATGGCGTGTAAAGATTTACATCTGTATGACGTAAGGATCAGTCAATAGCTGACAGAAAAATACGCACTTTGGCTAGACCTGCGCAGCACAGACGATGACTTTTTACATGGGTCAGGACATACTGTTGAAAACGGCAGTGATGGAATAACAATTCAGATTCCAAAAAAGACTGAAACAGGAGGAGTCATAAACATATATTTGTATCTGATTTATGATGCACAACTCAATATTGCACAAAGCAGACTAAGTGGTCACTTGTATTAAATTATAATTAGTATTAAAATGAACTTAATGACACTTGACCCACACTGTGGATTGTTTTGTGGTGCCACTGGGTGTGGAAAAACTGAATTTGTACTTGACCTATTACAAACAAGATACATCTATCATTTCAAAAACATTGTAATATTTTGTCCTACTATAAAACACAATAAAGCATATCACAACCGTTTATTTATTTGGACTGACAGTAATATCTATTTAGTCGACCCTGAGAAAAAACTGAATGTCTACCTGCTGTATTTTTACAAACAATTTGAAGGACAGCCAACATTGTTTATTGTTGATGATTGTTCTGCAAAAAAAGACATTGTTAAGAAGAGAAACACACTGGCAGAACTTGCTTTCAGAAATAAATGTTTAGGGCTTAACGTCTTTTGTCCACCACGAGGGTGATTTAACTTGCTTTCAGTGGCAGGCACGCAAATGTTAGTGTATGGATTCTAACTCAAAAATATAATGCTGTACTGAAAGATTTTCAAGAACAGTTACAGTTTATCTGTTTGTTTTACTGCAAAGACTGTGACAGCTTTGAAGACTGTCTCAGAGAAAACGATGTCATACCAAATAAGCAGGAACGAGACTGTGTAAAAAATAAACTGAAATCAACTAAGCATCTAAAGCTTATCTTAAAGACAGATCAGCCCACAGGGTATGGGTTAGTAAATTAATTTATACTTTTGTTTTGTCCATAAAAAATGACAGACGGACAAACCATTGACATCACAGACTGCTTCAGAGATGTTGTGCACTTTACTCAGATAAGAACACCTCCCAAACAGCCTGACATAAACATCTTAAAACCGACAGCAATATATTTGTCATATAATATGACTTTGGATTATGTTGATGAGCATCCAAATGTGGAGTGTTTAACAGTTGATTTAAAGACACCCACCTCAAGAGTTAAAAATAATAACCGCCAGGACTGGTTTGAGATACTGTGTGAACAGATATTTCAACAACTACACAAACTAAATGTTTATATTAACAGTGTTACAGTTAATAAAGTGGTATTACATAAAGTGTAATTTTTCTATTATTATTTTGTTGTACAAATAAAAATGACAGACAATGCTCAAGGTTTAAGAAACGTGTTTCACACAACAGACTTGCCTATATCTAATAGTAACAATGTTTATGAATCAATAGAAATGTCCTTTTCTGTCATACAAGATAATCTTCTTATAGGCAGTGTAAAGATTCAGATTGTTGCTAAAATAGAATTTACTAGAGTAGATGGTGATGTGATTGTATCATATATATTGACAAGACAACACACTATTAACACAAGAAGGGAATTGGAAAATGTGTTTAGACAAAGACTATTGCCCGACTTTCTAGAAGCAATTGACAGAGCAAGAATGAAGGGGTCTGGTTGGCACGAAGGTCATGTGCATGAACTACAATTGAAACAGTCAAGGTATCATCCTATACTAGGTAAATCATGGATACCACTGCCTATTGAGGTTGCAAACAAAAAGGCTGTCGTCAATATTCAGAACAATGATAATTTTTTGTTTCATGTGGTGTGTGCTTGCTAAACTGCATTATGTAAAAACAAGACCTGATCGCGTATCTAACTACACCAAATTTGTAAATGAACTTAATTTCAGTGGTATTAATTTCCCTGTTAAAGTAGAAGACATAGACTTGTTTGAACAATTAAATCCTGGTATATCTGTAAATGTGTATGTGTGGGATAATGACTCTGTTGACAAGTTACAACCCATTAGAGTATCACCACTTGCTCCAACCTATGGTCAGCCAGAAGACAAACATGTTGACATGTTATTAATTGGTGATCACTACACAATTATCAGAAGTATGTCATGACTAATTCATGGGCATGTGTCAAAACACAATGGCAAACAGGAAGTGTGTAAGAGATGTTTACAAAGGTTTTCCTCTACAGTGGAGTCCAGTTAACATGAACTCGCTTTACACGAATTTCCGGTTAACACGAACCGTTTTTGCATTCCCGGCTGACGGCCTTCTTATTATGTATTAAAAATTCACTGATAACACGAAATGCTTAACACGAAATTTCGCTTTACATGAAGCTGGTTTCAGTTCCCAACCAGGCCAATTTCACTATTATTCACCTGTTTAACACGAACACAGATTCCATTCACCGAAAACCAATTCACATGTCGCTCTCGCGCTGTAGTACACGACAGATCAGAGTGAACTCTAGTCTGTGATTGGCTGAATAGCCTTCAGCTGTTGTAATCAGTCTTCTAATTGGCTAGCGTTTCTGAACTGAATTCATGTTGTTTGCATCATTCGTGTACCAACAAAACCCTTTTACCGATGCAGGATTGTACTTCAGCCTGTGTTGCTTTTACCTGATGGATTGTAACTTACCTCTGGATTTTACATTAAATACGCGAGCTGAACACGTTTCCTTGTGTTTTCCTAGTGAGCTGAAGGTATGCATATAAATTACGACCCGTATGATAATGTGCACTTTTAATCTCGTACTCATTCATGCACACATCTCTTACACACTTTCTCCTTGAGGGCAGTGATCAATTTTGAGGCCATATTGGTTAACACGAAATACGGTTAACACGAAGTGATTTTCCGTGTCCCCAGAAATTCGTGTTAAGCGGACTCCACTGTATTTCAGTAGCACACAAACATGTTTTACATTGTAGGTCAGCTGATGACATACAAACAGTACTTAAGTATCCAGATCCTGGTAGTCAAGTATATTTCAAGAATTATAGGAATCAGCAAAAGCTACCATTTGTAGTGTATGCTGATTTTGAATCACTGGTTGTACCGTATGATGGTCCTGTTCCAGAATCATTACCAAAGACAGTAAAATTGAGTGACCAAGTAGTGTGTTCTTATGGTTATATTCTTGTTAAGTCAGACGGTCAGCATACAGAGCCTGTTATCTACAGGGGTGAAAATGCAGCATGTCTGTTTTTAACAGAAATGAGACAACTGTATAGTCAGGTAGTACAATATATAGAAAACAATCAGATGCCTGTGATGAAGATAGAAGAAGATAAACTGAATTTTGATACAGCTGTGATGTGTTGGATTTGTGAAAAACACCTACAGAGTGACAAAGTTCGTGACAATGATCACATAACTGGACGTTACAGAGGTGCTGCACATAACAATTGTAATTTATTATTAAAAATAGATCCTAAGACATACAAGTTACCAATCTTTTTTCACAATCTCAGGGGATATGATTCACACATTATCACTCGTGCTGTAGATGAGTCTTACAAAAAAAAAAATAGTTGTATTGCACAGACAACTGAGAAATATTTGACGTTTAGATTGGACAACAAGTTAGTGTTTTATGACTCAATGCAACATTTGTCTTTAGGGTTGGCTAGTCTGGCAGATGGACTGACTGAGTTTCCAATAACAAGTAAATATTTTGAGCCAGACTTAATTAAGAAAGGAGTGTATCCGTACGAGTACATCAGTGACTGGGTTGAGTTTGAGGAAACAAGACTACCACCAAAAGATAAATTTTATTCTACACTTATTGGTAAAGGTATTTCTGACTCTGATTACCAGCACGCACTTGATGCATGGAATAAATTAGGGTGTCAGACAATTGTTGACTACCATGATCAGTACTTAAAGGCTGACGTTTTCTTGCTAGCAGATGTATTTGAAAGTTACGATGAAAAAGGTCTATTACACTACAGTCTTGACCCTGCCTGTTACATAACTAGTCCTGGCATGACGTGGGATGCATTTTTAAAATCTAGTAAGATATTTATTGACCTGTTGTCTGATCGGATGATGGGTGAAATGGTGGAACGTGGATTGAGGGGTGGGATAAGTATTGCTGCGAACAATTATGCCAGAACAAATAATAAATATCTTGACGACCCGGGGTTTGACCCTGAGGGGTCAAGGTCATTCATTACGTACTAGGACGCTAACAATTTGTATGGGTTTGCCATGTGTGAATTATTGCCCTTGAAAAACTTTTGTCTGTATGATTTGTCACAATATGACATAACAGACATAACAAACAATATTATGAATCATGATCGAAATGATGCAAAGGGTTGGATCTTTGAAGTCGACCTAGAGTACCCACACCATCTACATGATTATCATAATGATTATCCATTGGCTGTTGAGAAAATGAGTATGACGATGAAAAAAGAAGACACTAAACTTGTGCCAAATTTGAATGACAAATTTAATTACGTTTGCCACTATCGCTTGTTGCAGTTTTACATCAGACATGGGTTAGTACTAAAGAAAGTTAACAGAGGAATTCAATTTGACCAGAGTGCCTTTATGAAAGATTACATAATGAAAAACACAACATTGCGTGCCAGAGATGGCAACACTGCATTTGACAAAGACTTCTTTAAACTTATGAACAATGCCTGTTTTGGCAAGACTATGGAAAATCCTCATCACTGCAAAGATGTGAGACTTGTAACAACTGAATCAGGTGCAATTAAACTTACAGGTAAGCCACAGTACACAGGGTATAAAGAGTTTCATTCATCATTGTATGCAGTGTCATTCAAAATAAAGATTGTCAAACTGGACAAGCCAGTATTCATTGGTATGGTAATTCTTGAGTTGTCAAAATTGTTAATGCTTGAATTTTATTATGATTACTTTAAACCAAAGTATCCTGAGTGTCGTCTGCTATACACTGACACTGACTCTATGATCATTGACGTGCCTATTGAAGACATTTATGAAGACATGAAAACAGAGTTACATATGTATGACACGTCTGACTACCCTAAAGAACATCCGCTGTTTAGCACACAAAACAAGAAAGTGCCTGGAAAGTTTAAGGACGAATTAAATGGCGTTCCTATTGTTGAGTACGTTGGACTGAGATCAAAAATGTATTCTATACTGCATCAAAAGGGAAGTCAGTCGAAAGCCAAAGGAATAAAAAAAAAAAAACAGCAATAAAAAATAAAGACATTCTTCATGAACATTATAAGGAAGTGTTAGATGGTGCATTAATGCCTGATTATCCAAACAAGTCACTGAGATCAAATAGACACAATCTTGAAATGATCCAAACACACAAGAAGTCACTGGCAGTTGGGGACACAAAACGTGTTTTTCACAGTAAGAAAAAGGCTTGTGCACCCGGGCACTACAGACTTAAGTTATCTGAAGACATTTGTGATGAACTGATTGATGAGTTAGTTACTGAAATGAGTAACAGTGTCTGGGGGGATAATCTGTAATTCTTCTCTGGCAAATGCCCTCTGTGGTGCAGGCTCGTACAGGTAATAAATTGGTGGATTACCGGGTACTATTTTTTTATGTTGTGTACAGATATAGACCAGATGGGATCTGTTGCCCTGCGCCTGACGTCATTTTCGGCCTCTCCAGGTTGATATAAATATCTTACTTGTTTTGTAAATAAACTTGTGTCTGTTTTTTTGGTTTTTATTTCTGACCCTGACGGCACTGTTTTCAATTTAATAGCATCTGTGGGTTTTACATTGCCTTCATTATTCATTGCTTTTATCACATGTGGCAATCTTATTACCCACTCAGTGTTACGCATGTCATGCATGAGTTCTTTAGAATACTGGTAACTGAAAAGTCTTTCTGATAATTGCTTATTGAAGTTCTCAACAATTGCATGTGATCTGTGTATGCCAGGAATGCCTCGCTGCACAAGCACATTATGCTTTGCAAATAATTGATTAATTGCTCCTTTAAATTCAGATCCGTCATCGACCTGCACCAGCCTGGGAAATTTTAAAGGGCCTTGGCTATATATTTTTGATAATGCTGTTGCTACTGTTGAGAGGTTTTTGTCAGTTATGGGTTCAGCTTCTTTGTACCTTGAAGCAATGTCTACAACAGTTAATGCGTACTTGTATCGTTTTTTTTCTTATGGTATCATGGGGTAGAAACAGGAGATCCATTTGATGGGTGTCATTTGGTATAGTGTTTTCAAAATGAGGTCTTGTTATTTTTCTTGGCGCAGGGAGATATATTTGCCATATTGCTTGTCTTTGCAGCCAGTGTTTTATCTCATTGAGTGTTACATTACCGCCCACAGCCTCATGTAGTTTCTGAATAGTGGTGTTTTCTTTCCAGTAGCCAATTGGAGAGTAATATATTTTTGATGGTTTAATGTCTGTCATTTTTTCTAGCAATGAAAACTCCAGTAAAATAAACAAATGTCATTCCCACTAGAACAAATATTATTTCTCCATTTCTTTGTTCTGGGCTTGGTTGATAGTAGTCGCTAAGTTTTGGTTTTGGAATGGTCATGTCTTCACCCGTGACAAGAAAATATTCCCTGATCGCGTCATCGACATTTGAAAATGTATGCTGTGTGTGACCCTCTAGTCTGAGTTTTTCGTTGATAAAATCAAGTTTTTCAATTCTTTGTTTTTCATATGCCTGTTCTGCCTGTGCTAATTTTTCCGACGCCTCATTGTGTCGTCTCATCTCTAGAGCAGATTCCTCTCTACCCATTTTTGAAAACAGATAATTTGATCCACTAAATGCCACTGTGTTAACAACTGCACCACCAACAATAACAGCTAGTGTCGCCATATTATTTTTATTTACATAGATATATTTTCGGGAATAATTCTCTGTTTGACAAGAAAGTCTTTTGTAGCAATTGATGCTGTTACAATCGTGATTAATTTAGCACTGTCTTCAAAGTCTGATCTACTCAAGTCTGCCAATTTCATTTTGAGTAGACTTTTTCCAACATAGAGTAAGCAACGGCTTATCACGGCAGAATGATAGACAAGGTTCATTAAGTTCTTTGTGTCGCTCATTTTCTAATGCAATAAAATTAAAATAATATTTTTATTTATAGCATGAAAAATGGATCGTAGGGTTTTGACGATGCTGGTAATGTGGCGACATCTGGTTTTGTTTTTGGAGTGTCTAATTTTTTGGTCACTGTTTGAGTGTGGGGTTTGTATTTTTTCCATAGCCTGTAGCCTACGTAACCAAATCCTACAACAAATCCACCAACTATATATTTTGTTGTTCCGGGTTCAGGATTAGACTTAGTTAGTCTTCCACTTTGATGAGGGGGTAATTGTGTTGGTATTGATGATCCTGACGGTCCTGACAGTAGTGACACTGGTGTGGGGGTTGGGTCAGTTACATGATCCTTTT
This sequence comes from Semisulcospira habei, assembly GCA_036245525.1. Taxonomy (NCBI): domain Eukaryota; kingdom Metazoa; phylum Mollusca; class Gastropoda; family Semisulcospiridae; genus Semisulcospira; species Semisulcospira habei. The sequence goes on from BTPG01000003.1 coordinate 3,919,157, forward strand.
CTGTTAATGCCTGAAGCTGTAATTTTTTTGTCTGTTCCATTCAACTATTTTTTTCCCAGCCTCAACCCTGCCTGGACTTTTTGCCCTAGTCACAGTTTGAACCTGTGTCAGGGCAGGACCGGGGTTCAGTTGTGGAGTAGTCCGAGTCTCGTCCATTTTCTTCTGCAGTAAAATTTATTTTCGAAAAATCAATATGGCTCCCAGTAACAAGCAAAGTTACGACAGGTGCAAGGTAATTTCCAAACTTGTAAAACATGATGCATGCTAATTTACCAATTGAACTTGAAACAATCGGTTTGCTTTCAAGGTTGTGTGATAGACTGTCAGTGTCTACAGGTAGAAATTGACTTATTGCTTTTGTGTATAGACATACAAGAGATCAAATAAAATCCCTAGTCATTAGTGAAGCGATATGATTTTCATATTTAGAATGTAGTTTAATTAATTCGTCGGGTGAGAGGGATTCTATATCTTCTGTCATGTATTGTTTTCCAAGATAAGTTTTGGACTTACCTGAAACAATTACAGACAAAAGACACTGTTTTATCGAGTCTAAATCTTTGTTTTCTACAGCGTTGATATCGTTTAGAAGTAGTAATTCATCCGGATTCATTTTATAATAGAAAATATTAATTTTATGACTTTAATTAAAGTCAATAAACTATGCATTTCAGAATGAACACGCATACATCGTTGATATACTGTTTAGCTCGGGTGCTGAGGTTAATGCTTATAGAGAAAGAACAATGTGTCTTACAAAAGAACCAAATTTATTAATGCCGCATTGACAAACTTGCGTTTATTTGAAATCACTGGGGTGAATTAAAGATGGGGTGGCGGTCTCGTAGTGAATGCGGGAGGGGACATGGTCAAAATCCCGTAATTTTTGTGATCAATGTGGCTTAAATGAATTTGGTTCTCTTGGATTGTACATTGTTCTTTCTCTGGGGGTGGGGCGGGGTGAGGAGCGACAGAGACAAATCACCCTCCCCACTCCGCCCACGGCTCTCTGGGGCGGGTTCGAGCGTTTACTCTTGTCTGCTCCCAGACCACCGGGTGGTGGACGGGGGAGGAGGATCCCCCCCCCCCTTATATCCAATCAAACCTGATAGTCCCTCATACACTCGTTAGCGTGTGTAGGGACGGTAAACTGGACTTCTGCTGCTGTCTCCAGTCTCAAACAGTTTGCGTAGCTTTGTCTTCTGAGGTAGTGTCCGTGGACATGCACCAGTGCCCATCAGAGTAGCAATGTGGTCATTGATGCGTGTCACAAGAGCGGAGGTGTGAAATGTCTTGATTTTGATCAACCTTGAACTAACCCTTATTGGCACTTCAGAAAACACTTTAGATAGCCTTGTATTGTGGTATTTCGTTTTAACTTCAGTACATTTTGTCACCCAGGTACACAGTTTTACGTCAGTTAGCTTGACGACTGATTCCCGGTCTCCAATTACTTTCATAACTAGGAGTAACTATAGCCGTTTACAAGCAGACCACTTGATGGTCTCTGTAGCCACGGACATGCGCATAGTACCCAGAAGTACGGACATGCGCATAGCATGCAATCAAAATGGCATCAGAGGATGTAAGAGAAAAACTTAGAAGCATGCGTCCGAAAGCTACGGTATATGTCGCGCCAAAACAGACTTTGCCTAACAAGCAAAAAAGCACCACTGCATTGAAAGGCAAGACAAAAAGTGTATAACAAAATATTTCGGGCCAAAACAGGCAATGTGCCGAATCGGAATCTGCACAAGAGGTGGACAAAAACAAAGGAATGTCTCGGCTTTTTGGGGGTCAGAGCAGGAGATAATAAACTAGCAAAACTGCTTCTGGACTTGTAAGTACACTAACGGATATTTCGTTATAACATAAGAGCAGACGAAAGTAGTATTCAAAGATGGTATGTGTGGGCAGTGGGCAGATGTCAGATGTTCACATCTGCACGGGACATAGACGACCCCGCCCTCCACGAGTCGCCTGCTGCCTTGCAGGCCTGGCCGCTTGGCTGCGGAAAGGCTAAGGGAGGAAACCCCTGACATCAAAGCCCCCGTGTCTCCGGGGAAGGCTTTTGAGCCAGAGACTAGGACAAGGACAGTCTGATATAAAACCTACGACCCGAGGACCTCGATGCCATCGTCCCAGCTTTCTAGGCCATGGCAGATGAACCAAGGGTTTAAAGGGTGGGGCCAGTACTGCGCACACTGCACTCCACCAAAATGCTCCACCGCGCAGGCTTTAGGAAACGTCCATGGACCATGACACTGACCATTCCAAGTCCTGTAGAGACGGGCGAGGGGCGAAACGGCAGGTGAAAGATGTCACTGGAAGCCGCAGTCTCAAACCTGCATGCAGGCGGTTCAGGATATTGGTCGCCTGATGTTGACCTGGGGATGACAACATCACTCGGCACACCCTGAACGACCAAGCATCCTTCTCTAGGGACAGCACTGCTTGCTCCACACGGAGAGGGGCCTAGAAAAGGTGGCCTAACCAAAGCTCGTCCCCTCGCAACCCAGTTGGCTAGCCGCGGTCAACGGGCATCTTCTCCTGCGGTCAAAAAACAAAAAAGAATAACGGATCCACTCTCATGACGACCACGACCGGACTCAACGTAGCATGCTGGAACGTCCGAACCATGCTCGACACAGCAGACAGCGGACGCCCTGAACGTCGCTCCGCCCTCATTGCCCATGAATTGCGGAGGTTAAACATCGACATCGCCGCACTCAGCGAATTACGCCTTCCGGACGAAGGCAGCCTCCAAGAACTTGGTGCTGGGTACACCCTCTACTGGTCAGGCAGGCCTGCATCAGAAAGACGGCTCTCAGGCGTGGGTTTCATGGTCAAGACATCCATTGCGACTAAGCTGGAAAACCTACCAAAGGCCACTCAGACCGCATCATGTCCATGCGCCTCCCACTGAGACACCAGCAACACGTCACCCTTCTCAGTGTGTACTCCCCAACCCTCCTGGCAGAGCCTGCTGAAAAGGACAAGTTTTACACTGACCTGCGCAGCCTCCTACAGAGTACCCCTGCAGACGACAAAGTCATCATCCTTGGCGACTTCAACGCCAGAGTGGGCCAGGACTCTGAAGCCTGGAAAGGAGTTCTCGGCAAGCATGGCGTGGGGAACTGCAATGACAATGGCCGCCTACTGTTGGAGTTCTGTGCGGAGCAGCAACTGGTCATCACCAACACTACTTTTCAGCAAAAGGACAGTCGAAAGACCACCTGGATGCATCCTCGCTCCAAACACTGGCACCTTATCGACTATGTCCTAGTGCGTCAGAGGGACCGCAGTGACGTCCTCCTCACCAGAGTGATGCCCAGCGCAGAGTGCCACACTGACCACCGCCTTGTCCGCTGCAAACTCAGGCTCCACTTCAAGCCAAAACCCAAGAAATGGGGGCCCCCCAAGAAAAAGCTTGATGTTGCCAGCCTTCAGCGTGACGACGTGAAAGCTGCCTTTCAGACAGATTTACAGCGCAGGCTCAAAGACACAGCGGACCCAGTAGACTCCTCCCCTGAAACACTTTGGGAACAACTGAAAACTGCTATTGCAAAATCCTCTGCAGAAGTCTTGGGTTTCGCCAGAAAGAAGAACAAAGACTGGTTTGACGAAAACGATGTAGAGATCCAGGAACACCTAGCAAAAAAAAAAAGAGCCGCCCATCAGGCCCACCTAGCCCAGCCTTCCTGCCCTGTGAAGAAGTCTGCCTTCCGCCTCGTCTGCAGCAGTCTCCAGCGCAAGCTCAGAGACCTCCAGAATGAGTGGTGGACCAGACTTGCACAGAGGACCCAGCTTTGCGCTGACAATGGTGACTACAGGGGCTTCTACAAAGCACTGAAAACAGTGTATGGCCCCAGGCACCTGGTACAAAGTCCCCTGCGAAGCGCGAAGGGCCAGGCACTCCTCACAGATAATACCTCCATCTTGAACCGTTGGTTGGAATACTTTCAGAGCCTCTTCAGCGCTGAGCGCACTGTTCAAGAAGCAGTCGTCCTACAAATCCCACACCTCCCAGTAAAGTTTGAATTGGACGAACCGCCCACCGCTGAAGAGACCCTCACAGCCATCCACCAGCTCAAGAGTGGCAAAGCAGCAGGCATTGATGGAATACCGCCAGAGATCTGGAAACATGGAGGCACAGCACTGCACAAGCTCCATGACCTCTTCCTCTGCTGCTGGGAGGAAGGAACACTACCAAAAGATCTCCGTGATGCAGTCGTTATCACCCTGTACAAGAACAAAGGCGAGAAGTCTGACTGTTCCAACTATCGGGGAATTACCCTGCTGTCCATTGCTGGAAAAATCCTTGCAAGGCTGCTCCTGAATCGGCTGGTACCTGCCATCGCTGAAGACCACCTCCCAGAGGGCCAGTGTGGCTTCAGAGCAAACAGGAGCACCACCGATATGCTCTTTGTGCTGAGACAGCTACAGGAGAAGTGCCGCGAGCAGAACAAAGGGCTGTACGTAACATTTGTCGACCTAACAAAAGCGTTCGACACTGTGAGCAGGCAAGGCATGTGGCAGATCCTGGAGCGACTTGGCTGTCCCCCAAAGTTCCTCAACATGATTGTCCAGCTACACGAGGACCAGCAAGGCCAGGTCAGACTCAACAATGACCTCTCAGATCCATTCCCCATTCTCAACGGCGTAAAGCAGGGCTGCGTGCTGGCACCGACCCTCTTTACCATCTTTTTTATCATGATGTTGAAGCAGGCCACAGTGGACCTCGATGATGACGATGCAGTGTACATCAGGTATCGTCTCGATGGCAGCCTGTTCAACCTCAGACGACTGCAGGCCCACACGAAAACCCTAGACCAACTGATTCGTGAGCTGCTTTTTGCTGATGATGCTGCCCTCGTTGCACACACAGAGAGAGCCCTGCAGCGCATCACGTCTTGCTTCGCAGATGCTGCCCAGCTCTTTGGACTCGAGGTCAGTCTGAAAAAGACAGAGGTCCTCCATCAGCCGGCACCCAAGACAGTGTATCGCCCTCCTCACATCACCATTGGCGAGTCTGAACTAAAGTCAGTGCACCAGTTTACTTACCTTGGCTGCATTATCACGTCGGACGCCAAGCTGGACAAGGAGCTTGACAGCAGGCTGGCAAAAGCGAACATCGCTTTCGGGCGACTTTTCAAGCGGATGTGGCACAATCAACAGCTGAAAACAGGCACCAAGATCAGCGTGTACAGAGCTGTGGTCCTCCCCACCATGCTGTATGGTTCCGAGTCCTGGGCCCTCTACCGCAGCCAACTACGACTCCTCGAACGCTTCCACCAGCGCTGCCTGCGTACCATCCTGGGCATTAACTGGAGTGACTATGTCACCAACGTCGAGGTCCTTGAACAGGCTGAAACTGTGAGCATCGAGGCTTTGCTGCTGCGGACACAGCTCCGCTGGGCGGGGCATGTCTCCAGGATGGAGGATCATCGCCTACCAAAGATCACCCTGTTCGGCGAGCTTGCTACTGGACACCGTGACAGAGGGGCACCAAAGAAGAGATACAAAGACTGTCTCAAGAAGTCACTTAGTGCCTGCCAAATCGACCACCACCAGTGGTCTTCGCTTGCTGCGGACCGTGACACCTGGCGCTCCACCATTTAAAAGGCAGCTGTCTCCTTTGAGGACTCTCACAGAGCTAGCCTTAAGGACAAGCGGCTCAGGAGAAAAAACAGAGATGCCGCAGCTCAGAACCCTGGCCATACCTTCCCCTGCAGCCACTGCGGTCGAACCTGCCTGTCTCGGATTGGCCTCCGCAGCCACAAACAAGCCTGCAGACGTCGTGGCGGGCAACTCCTATAAAATCTTCGTTCGCGAAGTCAAGCCAAGATGTGTGTGTTCTCGTGTCGCCCATTGTAGTAGGGTTCTGGTGCATTTCGGCCCCCTCATCAACAACTGTTTCAGAACCATCTTAGACAAACTTGGAAAGTATGCCAACAGTATGCATGTGCTAACTGCTGTGTAGAGTGAAAGTTAGTGGATGATAAAGGAATGCTGCAGTTGTTATACGCACTCGGTTACGTGCATTCAAATGCAAGGTGAATTCAATATGCACTCAGTGGCACAGACAATGAATGGATGCATTTATGACACACTGCAAACAATTTGTTGCTAGAGAATAGTAAGCCTTCGTCCCTGTAGGCATTACGCAGGGTATAAAAAGCAGATTTCATACTCTCGATCACATTCTTTTGTACAAACTAGAGTGCATAAGTCAAATTAAAAAACACCCTTGTGTTTACTCACCCGAGCGAGAACACCACTTTTGGAAGCCCACACACTGTTCCATCCTCTAAATTCTGAATTTGTTTTAACACTAAAGTAATCACTTGACTTTATCAGATTGTTTACAATGAATTTTGTGAAGCATTATTTTTTAGTGGTGTGTGTCAATGATGGAAGAATGTTTGTGCATGTCACTGTGTGTGTGCACAATTTTTTTAAACCATACTATCCAATTTCAGGGGATTCATCAAAGACCCAGCAGCCTGTCACTGTCAGGTGAGTTGAGATCCATGTAATGTATCTAGTTTACCAGTTTTATGCCATTGACAATTTCACATGAAGTTGTGCATTTTAACTATAACTAATAACATGCACAATAGTAGTAATTTTAACAATTTGTAATGTTTTCATTTGTGTATGTATCACTGTTTTGTTTTGAAATGTCTGGTTCCCTTGATGTAAAATGATCTGAGTTACACATACATGCACACAACCATCATGTAAAATACACAAACATATGGTTACACATACATTTTGTGCCTGTGGCTAGCTTTACAATAAGTAAACATTTCTTGCCTTCTTATATCAATAATTGTTCCTTTCTGTGTGCAGCTCAAGTCCAGTTCACGCTCCATCTGAACCAGTCCAACATCCTCACCTGGACCTGCTCAGCATTATTTACATGGCTCAACTCCTCGCGTGTCAGAGATTTCAGCGGCTGATTCATAAAGGTTTGCAGATTTTAGCAGTAAACCAGAGAAAATTGTATTATATAAGCCATACATACTACTGTGACATATACTGTTAATTGCTATTAGTATAATTGGAATGCATGAAAATAAATAGCTCTGACAATTCGTTTTGCCAGCTTGTATTTGTAAGATGACAAAGTTTTGTAATCCTGAATTTGTCCATTGCAGTCTGGTCTACTGTGCAGTAGCATTGATCATTTGACCCCTGTGTTTGATTATGTTTTAATATTTATAATGACATTTTCCATGTTTCTGTTACAGTTCTGAAAGGTCACAATTTATTTATTACATGAAATTATATGGCGCATTTCTAATATTTATAATATAACTCAATGTGCAGAATATAGCCACAAACTGAAACCAACAAGCACACTCACGTGAATCACGCGCATTCACTTGCACACTGTACGTAAACACAAAACATTCACGTGGTGCTAAGGGCAAGCTCAAGTGAGCTACTGAAATTCAAATCGTTTGTATTTGAAATTTGATTAAGTGGCCTGAAACTGATACCAAAGTGGAGGGGGAGGAAGAGCCGGAGTACCCGGAGAAAGAAACCTGGACAATTGTCAGGAGTGGGGCCAATTGTTTCAACTGACACACAGTTTTATGGAAATAATGATTACTCCATGGTGCAAAACCATGTTCAGTTATGGAACATTAACTTTCTACATTCATTTAGTGCATGTAAAATTGTGGAAAGGTCACTGTCATAGTGGCTGCATTACTATGAAATATTGTGCAGACAGTAGCCACTTTTGTCAAGTTAATCAACATTTTCTTCTAAAGACAGTCTACTATACCTCCATGGAAACATATTAATGTCACTTTCGATATAGATTACACAGATTTGAAAAAAAAAATATGAGGATGTGAACGTTTTAGCAAATTTCGTGAAAGAAAAATTACATACATATTTTAAACATTTTAAAATTTTCAGATGGATCTGTTTTAGATTCTTCAGACTGTGGTGCAGGCTTTGTTATTCCAGATCTCAAAGTGAAGAAATCTTTTAATCTCGGTAAAGGATTTTCTATATTTACGTCTGAACTGTATGCAATTCTCGTGGCACTAAGTTTTATTCAACTTCTACTTTATGATAATTTTAACATTTTGATTTGTGTATATTCTAAATCTGTCCTGTATAGTCTAAAAAGCTGAGATTGTAACACTAGAAAAGACTTAGTATATGAAATAAAACATATTATGAGCTATATTTTGTCCAGGGAAATAGGGATCGATTTTCTTTGGATACCCTAACACTGCAGAATTTATTGGAATGAAATTTGTGACAGACAAGCAAAAAAGGGAGCTATAAATAGAGAAAACTCAGCAGTTTGTAATAATATGCAATTATTTCTACATGAAATGTACTCTGTGCTAAACAGTTTTTTTCACAAATATGATATGAAATATTTTTTATGATGTTCCACCTTTTTCAAGAAAAACAGCTTAATTGATATACAAGTTAAGACTAAGTTCTTGGAAAACAAAATTCCCAAAAGACAACAAATGCGAGTGCTTAAGCCCCGTCTCTGTTAAACATATAATCTGTGAGTTTCCTATTACAATGAATCTGTTGAAAAAAAATAACATAACAGTTGATCACTTAGCAGAAACTTTGTATGACATCTTACATAAAAATATTGCCATTCCAATAGTTAATATAATAATTCATAGTCTGGTGGGTAATCTATTATAATAATTAATCTGTGTGTGTGTTTGGATGTTAATTATTGTTATTCTTTGATATTCACCAGTTGTGCGTTTGGTTTATTTTTTGTTATTTTTTGGTCTAATATCACCAATGTGTGAAAAGACATTAAATAAATTTCTGATCCTGACAGTCTACCTCAGTAACAGGTCAGATTCAAAATCTGCCTTCATGGCGAAGGTAATCGCGTCAGTATCAAACATTGTGCAAGCAGCCACCAGCACTGTTTACAGTACCAGTGCCTACATGCACAAGGGGGTTTCAAGCAGTATGTGGTTTGCATTTTGACAATTCTTTCCATCTGCATCCTTTACCCACTATTTGTGATATAAACTGTGCAGCCTGATGGTGGGTTGGGTTAGGGCCTGGTTCCAGCATTGATTAATTATCTCTTTTTTTCAGGAGATGGACGAAAAGACTCCCCAGGACACTGTGCCCAATATCTCTCCTATCTCTCTCATGGAGGAGTTGAAAAAAATCCTTTCCAAGGGCCGCCGACAAATGGGGAACGGAAAACAAGTCATTGAGGATAGAGAAACAGGGGTTCGTTTATGCCATGACCAAACTACTTTGTAATGGTGTGAACATCAAGGAGGTGGTAACTGATGCCCAAGTGGGAATTGGTTATGTGATGAGTCAGTTCCACTAATTCTGTTCCATGTACTTAGAGCCTTGACTGCCTTTCTTGTGTTTTGTGTGTGTGTGTGTGTGTGTGTGTGTGTGTGTGTGTGTGTGTGTGTGCGTGTGTGTGTGTGTGACATGTGTGACAGCTGCTTTATTTTAAAATGAAACAGTACATTGAAGACTTTGTACAGGTAATGGATGAAGTGAATGACACAGGCAGTGATATACTCATCCTCGGTGATTTTAACATTGACATCTCAAAATCTCATTCGAAGTGACTATGCACAACAATGATGTTTGGACTAAAACAGATGATTACCTCTAGAGATAGAGAGATGGAGATCCTCAGCCCAAATGAAGCTACGTTTTATGAACAGCTATCAACCCATTTTAAGGCAGATCCTCCACCCCACCTAAATTATTAATGCCACATCGACTAAAACTAAAGTCAAGGTCACGGACCAAGATCAAGGTCATGGACAAAGGTCAAAGTCACGGATCAATGGCATGACCAAGGACCAAGGTCAAGGTCATGTACAAGTCAAGGTCACAAAGCAAGGTCAAGGTCACAGACCTAGGTCAAAGACCAAGGTCAAGCCATAAAGCAAGGTAACAGGATGAAGCTAAATTCCAAAATCAAGGCCACGTATCAAGGTCATATGACCAAGGTCACGAGGTCAGGATCACAGGTCAAGGTCACGGATCAAGGTCACGGTTCATAGTCACAAGCTGGGGTGTCAATCTCACGCGTCAAGGTCACGAACCAAGGTCATGGGGGTCAGGGTCACGAGGTCAAAGGTCGAGGTCATGGGATCCAAAATTTGTAAAAGTCCACTTATGTTCTTTTTCCACTTGCTCTCACAGAGGAGGCTATAGCCCAGGTTCAAGTGCACAATTTGCTGGTCTGCGAGAGCTTTGTCGTGTGATCTGACTGAAATGGTTTTCTGCAAAACCCCAGATGGGAATCTACCCACTCCTCCACTCGACTCCTCGAAATGAAAGTGTGGAGATGTCCAAGAGGTGATTGGAACAAACAACTGACTCCTTTATTTGTTTGCCCAACCACTGGACCACTCATGGACCCAGAATGAATACAAACTTTTTGAATACATTGTCTTAAAAAAATTAAGTAGGTGTAAAAAATTAATACAAAAAAAAATGTATATTTTCGTTGAAAAATAATAATAAATTACACATTTTTTGTAACAATTATTGGCACATCTTGTCATGAAAAGAAAATTTAGTAAAAAATTAAAAAGATAATTAAATGAATCAAGGGAAGTAATTTCTTGGTCTTTCCTAAGTTTTCACAAATTATTTCCCTTGCATAAGTCTATACTAAACAAACGGAAAGTAATCTGAAATTGATTTTACTGAACAGGGGTAATTACTTCCCTTGCTGACACTGAACAAAGGGAAATAATCTAAAACTTCCTCCCCTGGTGACACTGAGCCTATACTAAACAAATGGAAGTAATCTGAAATTCTCTCCCATGTTGTTACTGAGTCTAAACAGATTTTTTTTCGGTGCTGTCAAGTTACTGTTCATGTTACTTTCTAGACTTTTCTAAGCAAATTACAAGTACTTAATAAGGTAATTTATGAACCTGCAATTAACTTTGTAAGTAACTTTAAATTTAGTTGTCACAAGTTCTTATAATGACTTAAAACAAGTTCTTATCAGTGTCTTAATATAGGTTCTTATAAGTTCTTGACCCAAGACAACAAGATACTCGGACAGATTTGGCAAGTTACATGGACAATTTAAAAAAAAAATTCTTTCTCCATAGCACTCTGGTGGTGGGGCGAATGGCGTCAAATGGGCAGGCGTGAAAGGCATGACATCTCGATGTGAAGTGTATGACAGAAATAATGAACAATTACCAAAACTGATCTTTACTTGCTTAAAAGTCTTTGAACGTTTTTCATTGTTTCTTCTACTTCTATCTTTTTCCCCTGTTCTAAAAAAGAATTCTTTAGCTCTTCAACATTCATGGGTTGACTACGCATCTTATTTTGAATTTCAGACTTCTGTTGTTTGTAATTGGCAAAATCATTCTGCACTCTCTTAAATTCATGATCATCAATTTTATTATCATCTAATGCTTCACTGATAATAAGTTTCATACTGCTCAGCTTAGTTCCAATGAGCGTACTAAATGCTTCATGCTTCTGCAACTTTGTATGAATTCTTTTGTTAAGGGCTTTCATACCAAAGCATGCCATGCTTGTGGCAATGCTAACACCTTCAATTGCAATTCCTATGACACTACCCACTCCCGTCACAAACAGAGCTAAACCACTGACAGATAATACAGCTAAAACACACCCGCAGCCATTGATGTGTTGTGTACAGATCTCAAAACTGTTTTATATCATCTTTTACACCTGGCATATTTCGCCTGTTCTCCTTCCAAATACTTCAATGCGTCTGTAATATGCATTAACGGAATAAGTCTGCCTGTAATCCTTCGTCAAGCACAATTGGCTCAGGAGGCTCAGGTGGTATTTGCGGATACAAGTTCACCATTTTTTATGACAAATATATTTTTTTTTTAATTATTTAATCAGTGATTTCATTTTACAACTTTTCAAGAGTATATAATTTGCTAGCATAATAAAACGAAGCAATATCTATGTGTTCCAGGTTATGAAACTTAGACAAACAAAAATTGTTTTATCAATAGTTACCTAAACAGCGGGGATACTGCTCGATACTTCAAACTCTGTGCTTTTTTTAATAGCAATAAAGACCTTTGTTGACTCTGCTACTGTGTCATCCCACATAACTTTTACTCCCTGTGCGATATCTGCTTCTTTGTCATCGGCCACAGATCTCATGATAATTTCAAAATCTATTGTCGCTTCTTTAGCTATGTTAAAGTTTGCTTGT
>BTPG01000003.1:3936382-3943882 GCA_036245525.1 Semisulcospira habei
TTTAAATATGCGATTATCATCACTGTGGTAATGTGAGTGAATGTTAAACCTTAAACCAAACAACCGGATTCAGTCTTGGATAAAAATGCACACTGGTTACATCGGTACATTTGTTCATTCATTTTTTTTTCAGCCAGGCATTGTGTGAGCATGTTTACATTACATGTTTACATTCATTCAATCATTCACAGCTTCACTGATGAAAAAGCACACCAAAGAGTGTTGTCAGTTTTTTTTTTAAATTTTTACTGGCATCATCTACAAACATTAATTGATGTGAATTTGTTTTAATATACCTGCTGCAAGAAATGCTACATGCTCCTTTGGTGTCTCCGTGAAAGCAGGTCGATGAACATCTCTGGTTGAAAGATGTTTGTAAACAGATTGGTAGTGGATGTATCTGTCTCTCTAGCTGAATCTCAGTTTCCCAGCAGTTTTTGGTGACAAATTATAAGGAAACAAAAACACACTACCACCGAACCACCCAGCTCCCCCTCAAAATACAGCTTTACTGCAGAACATATTTCAACTACATGTAACATTATTCACATTTACATTGACAAAGTGCTGACTGTATACAAGCTATTTGGGAGAAAAGTGGAGCTGATGTCATTTTTAGTTGTGTGCATGCCAACGGAGACCGACACCGGCAACCACTTGCTCATGAGGTATTTATGTGGGAGCCAACTACACAGTATATAAAAGAAGGGGGATATGAGAGAAGGAATGACAGACTTATCATTTAGAGCCTTCCACTACATATATTATTTTGCTCATATATATATATATATATATATATATATATATATATATATATATATATATATATATATATAGAGAGAGAGAGAGAGAGAGAGAGAGAGAGAGAGAGAGAGAGAGAGAGAGAGAACAATGAACAATGAACAATGAACAATGAACAATGAACCTTTATTTTCCAACGGTAGAAGTTATTGGTAACAGGACCAGTTTTCAAACTTGCCGTTGCTACATCTACTACATAAGTGACATAGACATGTAAACATACACATACCACACACTGCTGCATGCACTGCTACATTCGCTCACGCACGCACGCACCACGCACATACACACACACATACCCACACACGCACTCAGGTACGCACGCATGCACATCGCAACCCGCGCATGCACGCACGCACACACACACACACACACACACACACACACACACATGTACACCGCAATTCAGTACGCAAGCACACACGCACGAACACTCACACACACACACACACACACTTACACACGCACGCACTCAGGCACATACGCACAAAAACAAACACACGCTCTCGGACACGCACTCCAGACATACCTACCCGCATACGCGTACGCACAAAAGTATAAAATGAGTAAAAACACAAAGTAAAGCAATAAACAAAGAATCATTAAGTATATTAAAGTTCATACAGCAAGGGCAAATATGAATGCAGGTGCTATCTCTCCCCCCCCCCCCCCTCTCTCTCTCTCTCTCTCACGCCGACACACACACACACATACACACACACACAGCATGCACGCACGCGCACACACACACACACACAGAGTCACACATACAGTACACACACACACACACACACACACACACACACACACACATACGCGAGCGCGCGCCCAACATAGTCCACAGACAGAGAGAGAGAGAGAGAGAGAGAGAGAGAGAGAGAGAGAGAGAGAGAGAGAGAGAGAGAGAGAGAGAGAGAGAGAGAGAGAGAGAGAGAGACCATCACTGTAGTCCTGATATAATTCAACATTGCACATCCCACAACATAATAACAGTGAAATGCAGTATCCAGGCACCACACTACATTACACAGATACTGTGCACAATGTTGGCATGAAAATCAAACAATACTGTTACCAGTACCACACTGTGTCCAATTGCAGCACAACAAAGTGAAATGCAGTCTCAAGTCCCATAACTTGCACTGCACAATGCTGAAGTCAACACAAAATACCATAACAACTGAATAACAAGGGTACAATGCACTGTGTCACCTAGTCTGCATAATATAGGCATGCACACCAAACAATACCTGTACTGCTCTTGATACAAAATCGACCATATAACAATACAAAATACGCATGTTCCTTAGCACAAATCACAAATGGACATGGATCATAGTCAGGTCATTCTGTTTGCTGGCGTGTGTCATGTACAGTACATCTGTAAAACTTGTGAAATGAACCATGTGGTTAGCAATTCTGATACGATAAGTAAAGCCACACAGCTGAAAGTCAAAGATTGACAGTGGAAGAAAAAAACAAAACAAACACAAAGTACAGTACATATCATATGCTTATGATCAGTTATCACCCAACCACTTAAATCTGCTGTGACAGCTGGAGGGTAATGCAAGAACTGCATGGTCAACTCACTCTTGAGAAGTATTGCGTTTTTCATTGAGCAAGTCCACATTTACCCAACATTTTAAGCTGAGGGTTTAATGACATAAATATACATCCCCACGTTTCTATATTTCCGCACATCCCCTCTTCAGAAAGGACCCTTGGGTTTTATACTCTGAGGCCACTGACCATTTTCAGAATGAACCCTGTATATCATTTTGAATCATGCAAAGCGGAGCAGTGATAAGTTTTCTCCTTGTCTCACACCGATGCTGCACAAAATCTATCTGTACCACTGTTTCCTACCCCATAAGTGTCAGCTGTGGAGTACATATTTTGAATGACTGATGTATGCCAGTATTTAGGAACTTGTCACAAAAAAAGACCTGTTCATGTGATGAAATGTCTTATAAAAATGAACACATTGTCAATAAAGGGGTTTTCCTTGGATAATCAAAAACTAATACATATTAAGCTGCATTTCCAAATTGCGACATGACAGGAGAGTGACAAAAAGTAACTTTTATGAGGGGGTCAACCAAATAAATATGCATAGGAAGGTCTTACCATCAGGTATCTCTTTACCAAGTTTAGGGTTACAGTTAGGAATACTTGAGAAAAAAACATCTTTGGGCAATATATGGCTATCTTGTACCTATTTCCCGATTTCTTGTGACCCTTGACCTATCTGACCTTTCATGCATACGAAATTAGTATGCATGAAAAGTTCTTACCACCTTGTACCAAGTCTGGGTTTGAAGTTGTGTATACTTGAGAAAACATCTTTTTGGTCAAAATACAGATATTTTTCACCTTTTTACTGCACTACAAATTACAACATGGGTGTCAAATCGCTTTGTCACATTGTTATATGAAAACACACAAAGCACACCCCCATCACTGTACAATAGCCCCTGAACTGCTCGACTGCACGTTACAATTTTGTTGCCCCGCTGCTTCTATGTCAGGCTTATGGAAACACTCCCTCTTTATTTCTATTTTCTCGAGTTTTGTCATTGTCACTTTGTTGTCACTGCCCCACTGTTGTTGTGTCTGCAGTTGAATAGCCAGGCCTAATGCCTGCATGCCCTTCTCCTAATATATGGCTATGCATCAGCTCAGGCAGTAAGGCACAGGCTTTTGCTGCATTGCGAATGATGTGACTGTCCAAAACCTTGACACTGTGGCCAGCCTGGTGGATGGACATCAAAATAACAGGACGTCTGCCCTCCTACACAGGACAATCAGTTCACTTCCTTTGCCTTCTCGTCGGTTGGCCATTGTGGAGAGATGTACCCGCTGAACTTTTCTTCCCTCATTTTTCGCAACCTTTCAAAAGATAATTTTGTATCAAAAAAATTTCTGACATGCACATATTGCGTGCATATATGTTTGCAAGTATTTATACAAAGTACATACATGCATAATATGACAGTAGTCAGAACATGAACAAGAAAGGCAATGTCCTTATGGTTCACGTGTATGACCAATCCACATAATATGTCTGTCCTTTTTTACCTTGGCTTGACTTCTCCAACAGGTCTCTGAAAATGTCAAAAAATAAGTATAGGGCTGGATTTTGTACCAGTGAAACCTGAGTATTTTCCAAATCCCTTCATTTTTCACACATTTGTCAACCCTCTCTGACCCTTGACCTCTGTGAGGGGCTGATTACATTAGTATGCACAGAAAAGTGTTATCATCATGCCAAATTTTATTGAAAAGTTTGCAAAAACATTGATAAAAACTACAACTCTACCCGACACTAACTTTTGTCACCCTTATCATGTGGTATCTCCATAGCAAGTTTGAGTTTGAAGTTGAAAATACTACTTGAGGTGACCTTTGAAAGGTCACAGAAATTGGTATGTTTAGAATTATTTTACCACAAAGTATCCTTGTGCCAAGTTTGAAGTCTGAGGCTTGCATAGTCTTCGAGGAAATGCCAATGTTAAAGTTGCCCACAGGCAACAGACAGTTGACGGACGACCCATTACAAACACTTACTTTTGCTATCACACGTGCGCCAAAAATTAGACGCCATTGAGCTTGAAATGACCACAAAGGAATCAGCATCAATATTCAAAGTGTAACTTGCAGAAATTGTTTCAAACAGGACACAACGCATTGCTGTTTAGCAATAGCACACACTGGACCAAATGGGTAGTATTCAGATTTTTCTAGTCCTTTTGTATGCACTAAGTTCTTATTAAAGTAAACGACAGTATTTGGAGACTTGCCCAACCCTCTAGTTTTCAAATCAAATGCAATAATATGGTGCCACTTGTTGACAGCAAGTGATTTTAGCATTCGGTGTTGTTGAGAATGCTGGTACTACTACTACACCATCTTCAAAATGAAAGAAAGCATTACAGTGTGATGTGTTTATCCCAACCAGTTGTGTTTTGTTATGAACCTGATTCTATTCACAAATCGGTCGGTATGCTTTACCTCGAGTCCAGGACAATAAGTGTCGCATTCTCTCACTTTAGTTGATCCGCTGGAACTGGAATTGCCTGCTTTTAGCTGTGGCCTTCTCCTGTGAGCAAACATGACCTGACTAGCTCTTGCCTCTTCTTGGTGTAGGCGTCATACTTATGTGCTTGTTTGCAAGTATACCCTCTGGGCGTGACTCTGCAGTGAGTCGTCAACAGCAGCACTGACCTGAAATGAAATACATGTGTATCGTGTTATTCGGCAGCATGGCAATTTCACTTCTGATCTTATTTCAGGGTGGGTCGGTTCCAAACTCCACAAACAGGGACTGTGTTATAGCATTATAAACAATTCGGGGCCGGTGGGGGGAGTCCCCCCCCCCCACCCACCCACCCAATTCATCCCTACATTTAGTTTACACATTACTACCTTCAAACTAATGTGAAATAAACTGTGAACACCACAAACAAGAATGGTGAAGCCTGGATCGCTCATGTGCATTTAAAACTGATCATTTTCTTAATCTGAACTGTGTGACCTTTCCAACAGGTGACTGAAATTTAAGTGCCATGAGGCTAAGTATATGTAAAGGGCTGGCCTATGTACAGTTGTGAATAGTATTGGAGAAAAAATATCTTTTGTCAAAATATGGCTTTTTTTTTTTAACCTATTTCTTGATTTCTCATGACCCTTGGCCTGAACTCAAACTGGTAGGCTAAGAGTAAGAAAGGTCTTGCCACAAAGTATCCTTCGGCTACGTTTGAAGACTGTGGATTGAATAGTCTCCGAAAAAATGCCAACATTAAAGTTTACCATGGACGACCAATGGCCCAGAACATAGCCTTACACTTGCTTCGCACATGAGCCAATGAAAGAAGGCATTACAGTATGATGTGTTCATTCACACCATAGTTGTGTTGTGTTCTGCACCTGATTCTCATCACAGATCTACTGGTATGATTTACCTTGAGTCCAGGAGAATAAGTGTCACATTCCCTCACTTCACTTGAGCTGTGAGTGTGACCTTGGTCAGTTGGTGTAGACGTCATACTTCTGCGCTTGTTTGCAAGTATGTACTCTGGGTGAAAGTACTGAGACTCCACAGCAAGAGGTCAACAGCAGTATTAGCCTGAAATGAAATACATGATTATTACTGTGTTGTTCGGCAGCATGACAATTTCACTTTGCGTGAACTAAATGCAGGGGCAGATTATTACTTTCAAAATAAATGCGACAAAACCACAAAGAACAAACAACAATGGCAAAGTCACGTCTGTATGCCTCATGCGCATAACTGATTCACAACCTGTGTGACCTTTCCAAACGGTAGCTGAAATAAGTGTCACGAGTCTCAACATACAGGCTTGCTTTTGTACTAGTCAAATTTGTATTTTTCACACATTCTACGGTCATCCAAAATGGTAGTCAACAAATATTAGGGTTTCAGTCAAAGTAGCGTTTTACTAGGTAACCCTTTTAATCCTGATACACCCACTGCTTGAAATAAATGTGACTATGATAGTTCAAGGGTGGTGCCAGAATCGATTGGCGTCTCATCCGCCAAGCTATTCTGGCACCATCCTTCAACTAAAAAAATGCTGGACCTATCTCCTAATCTGTAATATAGCCTTCATAAGACAGAGAATGGGTGAGAAAACTAAGTTACTAAGTACTGAAAGCAGTTACTGAGTTAGTAATGCAAAATTGTCCCTTAGCAGGACTTTATACTACACACAGTACGTTTTCCTAAATAATAAGCACTTGCACTGGTTTAATATTACTACAATGTGGACTACATTCCTTCCACCGTATTAGTAAAGGCTCTATGAGAATGTATGGAAATGTTCTACTTCTAGGTGGTGACTGACATACATGGAATGCATGCCCCTGTCAACCCACAATAAAATGTAGTCTTCTTCATTGCAGGTAGGCTGTAAATTTCCATGCATAAAAGGACAGTTAGCTATTGGGGTTTTACGCCATGCAGGTGACATCTCACGGCGGTGCATAAATTTTTTTTTTTTTTAAGAGTTGGAAAACCAGTCAGATATGCCACTTACGTACGACATTTTTCTTTCACTACTAGTAACTCGTGTTCTAGTCACTTAGCAAACACCACCAACCTCTTTTTCTACTTTAGTTTACCTTTTCCTTCCTGATGTTTAAAGAGATTTTGTTGTTTTCCTGGCTCCCGTTCGGTTGGCCCGTTCATTTTTTTTTTTCTTCTTCTGAGAAATGGTTATGCGTTACTACTGACGCTCGATGACTTGTCGCAACTTATGCAAAAGTATCTTATTTCTGAGGGAACACAACATTTTATGCATAGAAACAGTCAGCGTACACACCTATTTCAGACAGTGTATATCCATAAAAGATGTTTGTGTGAGATGTGTAAGAGTTATGTGTAAAGATTTTGTAGTGTTTACTTTATATCCATTTGGAATTTGTAGCTGTGCAAGTGCAGGGAGAAAATGTTCATAATTATGCTATAATGTTTTTATGTCTTGTTTGTACTATTTGTTACTGATAAATGTACCACAAGCGAATTTCTCTTTTAGAGATAATAAAGTACTCTTATTCTTATTCTTATTATTCTTTTGTCAATTATCGATAAATTGAGCTTGTTTGCAACACGACTTGCCGTACGGCGGTTTTTTTCGGTGACCTCTAGTCTCAGGTCACGGCAGACGCAAGATAGCG
>BTPG01000003.1:3948882-4018882 GCA_036245525.1 Semisulcospira habei
GCTACACAAGCCCATAGAGCGTACTAATGGCGGGAATCGCCGCGTGTCCGTCTTTATTGTGTGCGCCGGCATGTGTGTTGATCAGAGGTTGGCTTATAGAGGAAGGAAATCGATAAGCATAATAAGCCTAAAAATACGAACAACTCTGAATGTTTCTAAAAGAAAAACGCATGTGAGCTCCAAACAATACGGTAGACGTTGGGGTGCATTCCTCGTCTTGTTATGTTTGTGTGCTTCCATATGCCCTATGCGGAAACGAATTCGCATCCCACTTTGAACACAAGTTGCATCACGTACCGGGTTCGGATCGGATTCGTGCTTATAGAACCGTAGCTTAACAGTGTAACAAGACGACGTGAAACAGATTGCACTCAAGGGGAACGTCTTGTAGCTAGAAACCGAAGCAAACGATAAATATAAAACCCAACCTTTAGAAGTTCTGTGTTTATAGAAACGCAGCAGCTATAGATATGATGATTATGTTCGCTATGGCCACAAGGTACACAATTGTAAAGGTATAACTATATGTGCAGTGATTCAAATAGAATTAAATTATGTCTGAACTGCAAAATAAACCATGAGTGCTCAGTTTGAGCGACAAAATGCGAGCTTTAGCAAGTTTTAGCAAGCATTTTATCGTCGAAATGAGCACACAATATTAAATATTAAATTTTGATTTGCTTTATGAGAGGCCAGGCGTAATATATTGTTTTCGTGCAACGGCTTTTGAAAGAGTTTTAACACAGAATGGACAAACTATTTTTCTACATGAAGTGGTGCAGCGTGCTGTTTACTCAGCCTTAAAATTTAATGACTGATTGTCACGGTGCATAATAAAGAACCAATCAACGTGCGCAGAGACCGTACATTTTATCACCACACCTGAATTGAGACAGCCGTATAACATATGGTCGGGAAAAGCGTGCGAGTTGTTTAAGTTAGGATAGAGAGAGAAAGAATGAGAGAACTAAATCTTCATTAACACATCGACTGAGTTAACCCACTTAATTATAACCTTTTGAACCCTCATCAGTCATGTTCCCCACGCAGTGTAAATACCACCGGAATTTACTCCTAAACATTATTGTTTGAACATACACCATTTTATGCAGCAATGAACACGCCACTGAACTCAACTAACCGCTAACACTGTGCTGTGACACGTTGGCTCACGCGACCGCCTACGTCACAGTATCTCCCGAATATACATTCCATTTATGACTCTCTATGAGACGACGAGTCCGAAATAGCTCAGGCGGTTAAGCGTCGGAGCAGGAGAGCGAAGGGAATCCCCGGGTCGTGGGTTCGAATCCCCGTCCCGGCTCCGGTAGCTGGACTCGCAATCCAGGGGGAAATGACGGGCTTGTTTACTAGCATGTCCTTTGAAAGGTCCTGGTAAATCAAAGTGGCACAGTTGGAGTGCGCCTGAGTTGATCAGTGTTCAGGTCATACTCCATATGCAATAGATTTCCCTGTCCCCAATAACCCGCCCGTCAGGGCCGTCCATGATCACCTCGGTGCTGTGGACGTTAAACCGAACTAACCAACCAACCATCTCAACGAAACGGGGGTGTTTTCAGTTAAGGCCCCGCCACACATGCCCGATTTTGAGGCCGATTGTTGATCAGTTTCGAATCGGAGTGTGATCGGACCGGACTGCAAAAACGTGTGCACTGCCACACATTCCCCGACTTTATTTAGCCGACCGGTTTGAATCGAAGGTCAAGGTCGTACCTGTTCAGCGAAATGGCTGCTAGTTTGGACAGTGATGATGATGATGTGCTTGCATTATCAGCAGTTTTGCATCATACTCGGGAAGACTGAGGCGGGCGAAACATCGGCAACGAATGTTGTACTGATCTTCCGCCATTTGCAACTGAAACGACGCCGTGCTCTGCGAGATGCGCTATGATTGTTGAAGCTTACAATCAGGGCCGATTCGGATCGGAAAAATAGAGCAGTTTCTAAACACCCGATACCCAGCCGATTGCGATCGGATTGGATATATGACGTCATCCGATCGCAATCGGATCGGAATCGGCTTAAAAATCGGGGCACAACCGGCAAGTGTGGCGGGGCCTTTGAGGAACAAACTAACAGACTTAGTGTTGCCGCTCACTCTTGTAAAATATACGTTGAGATCGGTAAGTGTCTGTTTAAATTTGCGGTATACTGTTAGATCGTTACGGTCATTCTCTAGTGTAATTTGTCCGAGTCAACGCTGACTAACGTACGTTACAAAATACTTAGTGACTGTATACAGGACACTGACAGGTAGTTTATCGGTAGTTTGTCTGTTAAATTCGTGATATTTAGAAACAAGAAAAGGCCTCGCGGTTAGCCTGCAGTGGGCTTAGAAATAAAATCTTACTGTTAGATTGTTAACATGGCCATTCTAGCGTAATTTGTCCAGGCTACGCTGACTAACATTGGCTACGTTAAAATATATTTGTGACTGCCTACAGGTTATTAAAGGATACCGAACGGAAAAACACGTCGGCCTCTATCTAATATGGACAATTGTGTGGATTTAGCCTTGCTAGGCTGTGTCCCGCATAGGCCGTGTCGCGCCGGGGGGGGGGGGGGGGGGGGGGGGGGGGGCGCTAAGCCTGTCCGGATCTCGCTTCTTAGTAATGGCAGGATGGTGTTGAAAGTGTAAAAAGAAGATTGAGTCTTTTTGAACAGAGTCATTGCTATCACTTTCTTACCGTGGACGATTAAAAAATGCGAAGACAGAACACAAAGTTAAATGACTCTGTTTAAGAGCCTTATGATGCTAGTGTGGTAAACAAAAGACTGCCCATTACAACCGCGCTCATGGCATGAGCGCCGTTTCTATTGTACTACGTCATAGGGTCTTAGTAACAGACCAAATTAATGACGTAGTACGATAGATACCGCGCTCATGCCATGAGCGCCGTTTCTATCATACTACGTCATAAGGCTTTAGTAACGGGACTAAGTTCACAGTGCCAATTAATTTTGTGTACACAGCTGTGCATCGCGTGACATACAACTGAAGTGTGGTGAAGTGTTCTGCAGACAGGAGTCTACAATATTTATGCATGCTGAATAAAGATTGTGTGTCTGTCTGTCTGTGCGTGTGTGTGCATGTGTCTGTGTTTGTATGTGCGTGTGTGCATGTGTTTGTGTGTGCGTGTGTGTACGTATGTATGTGCAAATGCATGTGCGTATGTATAAGCGTATGTATGTGTGTTTGTGTGTGCATGTGTATGTATGCGTGTGTATGTATGCATGTGTTTGTGTGTATGCGTGTGTGTGTGTGCGTGTGTGTGTGTGTGCACGTGTGTGTATGTGTGTGTGTGTGTATGTGCATGTATGTATGCATGTATGTGTGTCTGTGTATGTGTGTATGCATATGTGTGTATGCGTGTGCATGTATGCGTGCGTGTGTATGTGTGTGTGTTTGTGTATATATGGATCAGTGTTAGAGATATAAGAAAAGATATTTCATGATCATTTTTACCATTGTCTCTTTGTCAATACCCCAAAACACACAATTATTTTAATAATAATAACCACACACACACATACACATACACACACACTCACAAAAAAAAAAAAACCATCATAAGCACTTGATAACATTTTTTTAAAAGTTACCTAAATATACTTGATAACAAGTTTCCAATGTCACCTACAAATGTCAAATAACTTTCCAGGTAACTTCTTAAGTTGTTATAAATTAGTTGGCATAAGTTATTATAAGTTAGTTGACACAAGAACATATAAGTGTCTTAAAATAAGAATTTATAAGAACTTATAAGAACTTAAACATAACAACTTGTAAGTTCTTGAGTTAAGTCACAACTTACTCGGACAGATTTGACAAGATACAAGGACAACAAAAAACATTTTTTTAGTAATAGTCTGGTGGTGATGGAGCTGATGGGGTTAAATAGTTAGGCGCAAGCAACATGACATCTCTTTGCGAAGTGTAATGAAAAAATAATAAACGATTACCATATCTGATTTTTACTTTTATAAGAGTCCTTGAAGGTTTTCCGTGGTTTCTTTCACACCAATCTGTTTTCCTTTCTCTAAAATACTGGCCTTCAGTTTTTCAACATTCATGGGAGATTGACTACGCATCTTATTCTGTATTTCAGATTTATGTTTTTTTTTTTTTGTAATTGTTTAAATCATCCTGCACTCTCTTAAATTCATTGTTGTCAATAAAAATATCTACCAAATATTTACTGATAATAAGTTTCAAACTGCTCAGCTTTGCAGCTGCCAGCGTACTCAATGCTTCATGCTTCTGTAACTTTGTATGAAATCTTTTGTTAAGGCCTTCCAAACCAAAGCATGCCAGACCTGTGGCAATGCCAGCTCCTTCAAGACCAATTCCAATCAAACTTCCGATTCCAGTAGCAATCAGTGCAATACCCCCTACAGATAATCCAGCAGCAACTGCACCAACAGCCATATATGTGTTTTGAACAGAATTCAAAACTGTCTTATATCGTCTTTTACACCTGGAGTATCTCGCCTCCTCTCCTTCCAAATATTTCAATGCTTCTGTAATATTATTTAATCAGAATGCATCTGCCTGTAATGTTTTATCGGATACAATTGGCACATGTGGATCAGGCCCAAGCGTCATCATCACAGGTGCAAGCGTTGATGTTTGTGGATACAAGTTTACCATTTTTTTTATTAACAATTTTTTAAAAATTTAATCAGCAATTACATTTTGCAACTCATCAAGAGTATACAATTTGCTGGCATAATAAAATGAAACAAGATCAATGTGTTCTAGTTTTATGTAGTTTAGAAATTTAAAAAAATGTTTTTTTTTCTAATACTATCTTGACAGCTGGAATACTGCTCGATACCTCTGTGTCTGTGCCTTTCCTAATAACAATAAAACTTTTGATGACTCTGTCACTGAGTCATCCAAAGTAAGTTTGATTCCCTGTGCAATTTCAGCCTCTTTCACGCAAACCACAGATCTCAAGATTATTTTAAATACTATTGTCGCTTCTCTAGCTATGGTAAAGTTTGCTGGTACAAACACAATTTCTGTTCCTGATCTACCCTTTCTAGTTGTAAGAAGATACCGTCATCTCTCATACTCTTGCACCTTTAGTTTTTCTCTGCTATTGTTGTCTGGGGCAAAGCTTGGAACAAGGCTTAAAATCAACAGCCCAGAGTTAACAACTTTCCTAAACACTAAGGCGCCTTCATCATCAGTATATATATAAGGACTAATTCAAACTTTATGTCCCAGTCAATTGTTGGTGGCGGTGCAGGCACAGGTGGCACAAGCAAAACTACCCACTTATTACCCATATGTTTTAAGTTGTAGGGCACATTATTTACAAGAGTAGTCGGAAATGGTACAGTGACATCACAAAGCTGACCAAGTTTTGGAATTGGCCTTTCATCGTCTTTCATGTCATCGATTAATTTTCTCTTGTACATGCCATAAGAATCAAGTTCAAAACCATTTACATTTCCCACCTCCCCCTCTTTCTCAAAATCTTGTACGTCAGCCAAATCTTTTAACTCCATTACCGGACACACAACTGGTATGATTTTCGACTTTGGACCAACACTCATTTTTATAAACAAAAATCAAATTATTTAACTTCTAACACAACAATAAAATCATGCATCACAACTGGTTTGTCATCTTGATTAGTTACAGATATACACAGTGACTCAAAGAAACTATAACCTAATTTCTTAAACTGCAAATTAGGAAATCTAACAGCTACACTTTCACAAAAGGGAGCAGTTCCTGTTGGTAAGCATCTCAACAAAGTTGAAGGTTTTCCATTGTGAACATTTTCAGTCGTGTTTAGTTCTTTCAAATAAACATTTAATACTGTATGTACTTACAAATGGACAAGATGTCTTCCAGTTGTTTTATCTTTTTTGGGCTTTATATATTTTTTATCTGTTGTCCAATCTTCATCATTTTTTTTATTATCATATAAAAGTCCTATATCAGATTTGGTTAAAAAACCAAGTAGTATTACAAGGCCATCTGTTAATAAAAGCTGACAATCTTTTGGAAATTACAAGGTAACAAGCAAGTTAGCCGGATTTAAAGTTGCTTTAATTTATACATATCTTGTAAAAATTCAGCTAAAGTACAAAAGTCGTAATAACCAGGCTGTAAGTATTTAGAACCAAACCTTGCAGTACCTATAGTTCCATGTACAGAATATTCACCATCATCTGTTACATTAAACCACTTTACAGTGTAGAACATTTCATGGATAGCTACAGCCTTGCTACCATCACGATTATCAATCCCATTTGTTAACCACACTGGTTTGCTTGTGTCAAGATTTTTTAAGGTAATAAACATTTTTGTTATGTCATAAAAAAGAAGGATGGAATTTAAATCACCAACAATTGACACTACAAACGCATTTCAATTTAATGTGGATGCCAAGTACAATGTTGCACCTACTTATGAACAGAAAATAATTCAACTAAATCATCTTGATATATCTGTGTCTGGTGGAGATCTGTTCCAAGTGAAAGTACCCAACCCCTTTGACCATTACCTAAACCCTCCAATTACAGATGACTCAACTGCAAGAAAGTGGACATCAAACACACCACAGATGTTTTAAAACCAACTTAACTTTGCAATACTATGTTCAACTACAGGCTGTGGTGTTTCTTCTACAGACCATTTGAATCACTCAAACAAACTTATTAGATTTGTGTTTCGTTTCCACACATATTACCAGCCTAGAAGAATACTGTCAGAACTCTATACCCCACTATCAACTGAATCCAGTTTTAACAGATATAACAACCCCATGGATATGAAAGCGTTTGAACGGATTTGTAATGAATTTAACATCAGCCCTCATACCGGGTATGACTTTACAAAAAAACTTGATGATCACAACGGCATGGGTACATTGTATTATGCCATAAGTCACAGACAATACCCTCAAGATTACTACCCCGGTTACACTTCATTCTCATCAAAATGTGAAGTCTGGTTAGGATCAATAGAACAGAAACAGTCTAATGCCTGGACCACATTTGTCTTAGACAGGAGTGACGGATTTACTCAAGCAGGAGTCAAGCGCGTAAATGAGTCTATCAGAACATATGTGTGGTGTATACTAGGTGCACAATCACTAACAAAATCAAACATTTTTAAACGGGTGTTGCAAATTTGAAGCACAAAAACAATTTCTCGCAAACCTTGAAGATTAAATTAATTCAGTGGTTGATCTCCCATCTAGCATACAATGCTACCAAGACGTTCTCAGATAAGCGAGATCAAAAGTTGACTTTGTAGTAGGCATTGAGTTATACGTGTTGCCATGTGACCATTCAACTCCAAATGGGGACAACAACAAATTACAATAATGAAATAATTGTTGCAGGTGTCGGTCAAAAATTAGGACTCAATCAATCTGTGAACTTGGGGGCAACAACCACGCACTGCTTGCGCGTACAGTCGTTAAAACCATTACAGACAGTAACACCTCTGACACCGGCACCCGTACAGGCAGTAATGCCAGTAACGCCAGTACCACCGACACCAACCCCATTACCAACCCCTGGCACACATGAGTCAGAGAGAACTGTATTGATTGAATGCACGTGATGTCACACAGCCAGCGTCGTACACACGTCGTCTGCAGTTGGCCATCTTGTGCAGTGAGATACCGCGAACACTAGTAACAACGAACATTGCAATCGACAAAGATATGCATGGTTGCGCAATTTTCGGATGTAATAATAGGACAGGGAACAAAGATATTGTTCCAAAAGGTGTAGCAATGAATTTTTTTCGTCTGCCTGCTCTTCGTTTGAGGGAATGTCGAGTGTTAAGCGGAGAGAACGGACGACTGTGGAAGGCTGCCAGCAACCGAAAAGATATCAGTACCGAGGAGACTTGGAGTAGAACTTCTGTATGTTCAAGACACTTTGTTGGCGGTAAGTAAAGTACATGAACTATTTTTCATTTGAAGATCGAGTCACAGTGATGGCTGATTGAGTGTATCATTCATTATGCTACAGCTAGCGGCAATGACCACTGTGTGGTGCATGCATTATACTGTGTATTCTTGTGACATTTGTTAGAAAATTGTCAATTATTTTATGACGTTTTCTCTGTTATAATAAAATATGTAATGGCTTGGTGTGAGATGAGTTGAATTCTTTGAGAAGTAAAAGAACATACCTCAAACAAATAAAAGCAAATGATAATGTTGAAAGAAGTGAAAGCATTTTTTTTTTATACTGATAGTAATATTGGCTTTGTCACATTTTAGTTTAACCTTTGTTCCATTTGCAGGAGTAAATGCACACCCTTTTCAGAAGAATAGTCATTCCTGGTCACCCACCCAGCATTTAGGCTATGTGAGTTCCAATCCTGTCTGCGACACAGAACGACTCACAGATAGATATTCCCGCTTGAAGGTAAGTAAGTTTGTGTCATTTTGTTTTCTTAATAGTTCTGGCAAATAAATCAACCATGATAATTCAAACGTGGTGTCAGAATAGCTTAGCGCCTGTAAATGGAATAGCTTGGCATATATACAGGCACCAAGCTATTCTGACACCGACCACATTGAATTTCATGAGTGATTCACATCCCATCATAACATGTCAGGCTTTTATGCATCAAGTGCACAGTATTGAGAGGGTAGCTAGATTTGTTTTCAGTATGCAATGCAATGAATCATATTTTGGTTTTATTGTAATTTGTTTTGTTAAGTAAACAATGAAAAGATTGAGAAATAAATGCATAATTGGTTGATAAAATAGATGCATGAAGTGTTCTTATTTATACTTTTGCAACACCGACAGGAAAGACCTAAAACCAAGGAAATAGTCACCAAAAGACCATCACCTGACATAGATACTCAGAATCTACAGAATGATGTGCACTTACCTGGCCCTCTGGATGAACACCTACAGGTTGATGAGCACTTACCTGGTCTACTTAATGAACACCTACAAGTTGATGTACACTTCTCTGGCCCACCTGCTCATAATCTACAGATCAGCATTTACCTGACCTGCACCTACAGGTTGATGAGCACTTACCAGGCCAACCTGCTCAGAATCTACAGAATCAGAACTTACATGGCCAACCAGCTCAGAATCTACAGAATCAGCAATTACCTGTGCAACCATCTGTGGTGCCTCTTGGGTAATAGGTGTGCTGATTATCACTGTACTGTACATATTTACTGTGTTCGCACACTCAGCTTACCACTTTTAAGACAAGCCTACTTGCCGTAGTTTTAGCATGAGTGTATGTTCCAAAGTAAACAGAATTATCAGAGCATTAAAAAAAAAGTGTTTTCTGCATTTGTTTATTTATTTGAGCGGTAAACACTTTAAACTGCAAATTACATTTGAACTGTTATTTACTCAATGGCGCAACGTATCGTGAAGTGTGTAAAATGCTCTGGGTGTATGGTTGTTTGAAGCTGGTCATGCATCAAGTGTTTTCTGCAATTCCCCCATTTGAGAATCGCAGATAACACAAGTTGTGACCTCGGAGGCAGACAGTACAAAATAATCCAAGGTTGGCGGTTGTGGTCATGCAGGTTGTTTCCTCTGTAATTTTCTGACTGGAGAATCACAGGAAACAAGAGGTGTAGCCACCATCAGATATTGAACACTGATGGTCTGTGGTGTGCAAAACATGCATTGTTGTAAATGGAGAAACAAAACCGATTTAAAAAAAAAATTGATGTATCTAAAATGTGTGAGATGTTTTGTTTTTGTTGTAAAATTTCAGACATAACAAAAGCATATATCTAAATCCAATCATTTTATTGCTGCATCACCATTTCAGGTAGAACTTAACATTTTTACACCTTGAAGCTGAAAATGGACGCTAACAGTAACATGAGAGAGGGAGTGACAAAGATAATTTAAGATGGTGCATTAATTGCTTTGTGCACCAAGCCATTCTGGCACAATCCTTGAATCATCTTGGTCAGTCTTTCGGTATGTGCAGTGTCGGAACCAGGATAGTTCACTATCACTCGGCATATCCATGTAGACTCTATGAAGTAAACACACTGAACAGAAATAAACCCTGGGAGAGGGGGGGGGGGGGGGCTCAGTTATTCTGGCTGCAAGGGTTTAGTTCGACTCAATATAGATTAAAATCCACTACCCTGAAAACAAGTGTTGCATTAACACACTGATCACTATGGTCACCATCCCTAAATTCAAGATTTGTTCTCTAGAAATAAATTTAGAGTTCAAGAGACTGCCCATGATAGGTCCAGGGTGGTGCTACAATAGCTTGGCGACTTAACTACAGGCGCCAAGCTATTCTGCCATCACCCCTGGCAAGTCAAGTCTACATCAATGGTTTGACTTGCATGGCTTACACACCCATGTTCCCTTTTGCACTCTCTTCATGCAGATACAGTCAACATAAAACCATTGGTACACGCAAGTGTCGCTGTCGCACTTTATCATCCGTCTGCCATCATCAGGTCCTTGGCAAATACAGAAACTATGCATATTCGAGGCAGTAATCCGACCTGCCCTCATCTCAAACCACAGATGAGTTTTTGTTTGGGCTCGAGTTTGCAACTCTACCAGATGCGCTTGTTCAGAAG
Source organism: Semisulcospira habei (assembly GCA_036245525.1). Classification (NCBI taxonomy): domain Eukaryota; kingdom Metazoa; phylum Mollusca; class Gastropoda; family Semisulcospiridae; genus Semisulcospira; species Semisulcospira habei. The sequence continues at coordinate 3,959,484 of BTPG01000003.1, forward strand.
TGAATGACAAGTCAATGTCCAAACAGTATTGTCGAATGAAGGCCTCATCATCAAGCGTCAAGCTTTCATCGAACAGTAATTGTAGGTTCCTAGGCAAACCTACAGTCACTGCCTTTGGTTGACAATTGGTTGAAAATCCTGGTGTCGTTGAAAGTTTTGCAGCTTCTGGTAGACATCGATGCAACACAGAGAACACCTGTTCCTCCTGTTTTGTAGGTGAACTGACCACAGGCCTGTCAGTTGTGAGTTGTGCCTGCACCTCAATTCTCCCTTCAAAGCGACATCTCTTTGCTGCAGGCGAAGAAAGATCCATGGTCTTGATCTTCTTAAATTGGGTGTCCAGCTTTGTTGAACTAGGAAAAAGCCAATATGCAGGCTGATCTGTTGGCGTCACCTTGTTCTTGATCCTTGCGCAGGCTTCCATACAGAACAGAACAGCACCAACGTGGCTGCATGTTTCCATGAGTCCTGCCATGCACGTGCAGTGCTGACTGGATAGAACCATCAGCAGCAACGATGACCCATGGCTCCAGGGGCTTTTAGGAGACACGCATGAAATGGGTGACCTGAAAAAGTGACAAATGTTATAGTTATATATAGCTGTATCAACTGTACTGCCACTCGGCAGCAGCAACAAGTAATTCAGGGTGCACCTGCACTGTACCAAAAAAAAGGATGGGTACATCTGGCCAGTGCCAGTGTCGAATGAATGCTCAGTAAAAAATAACATATGCTGGAGACGAACCACCTTGATGCCAAGCTCCAGGTTATATTAATCCTGTTTAAAAATCTGTTCAAAAATGCACAGTGAAGTGTTACTACTACGTACCTTTGGTTGATTTATGCCTGCGTGGATTCAAGCTAAGTACATTTACATTAGGTACATTTACGCTAGTAGAATCACATAGATTTATTGCTGCCATAGCGAAGTCGACCTCTTCAGCTCAAGTGGAAAGATGGACTTATTTTAATGCAATACCTCACCTTTGCTTTGACTACGTGAAGTCCCTTCATTTCTGTGTGGAGTACCTCTCGAACCCAGTCATCTTGGTAAAACTTGTATGCCTCCAAGGACTTCAGTGTTTCAATTGTTCTTTGGTGTATGCAGAGGTCCTGAAGGGAAAAAAAAGGTATATGCACTGTAGAAGTAGAAAATAATGACTTTCATACACAGCTGATGCTGGAGTAACTTGCAAGTACCACACATCACAAAAATCACTTTCTCAATCACTCTCACCGAGATGGTTTATTTTGCCACTGTCACTGTGAGTTGATTGTAGACGTTTGATGTCTAACAGGCTATGTATAAAATATTTATATGTATAAAATATCCTTCTATGGCACATTTACATTTGTATTATGTCAGTATATATATATATATATATATATATATATATATATATATATATATATATATATATATATATATATATATATATATATATATATATATATATTATATATATATATATATATATATATATATATATATATATATACCACACACACGTAAGCAACAGCAAGGACTGATAGTAAAATATGTAAACACTGAAGTGGTCAGTTGACAGCTTACCTACGAGATAGTTGACGATGTCGATGTATGTTATCTCTGGCCATTCCATCCGGTTTTGGCTGAAATTCTGCAGTGGCATATCGTAGGGGCAGTTGTCGATTGCTGATGTTTTGATTTTATACCGCTCTTTGACGTCTTTGTCTTGCAAAAACCAGCCATGTTCGCGATCGTTACAACTAGGCGATGCCATCTCTGCTGCACAAAATGGCGGATGTAGCAGACGAGCACACTTGTATATCACGTGATCGCTTCGTTTTGCATTCAATCAATTGGTGTCACAATTTATTTTAATCATTATGCAGTATTTTGTCTTGGATAAAAATTTTGTTCTACGTGTTGGGTTGAATGAGGTGTGTTCTTTTTGGATGACGTCGGGAACATATGACGTGGGATGTTTGTTTGAAGGGAAGGAATGGCACTGCAGGTTGAAAGATGCTTCAGTCATGTCATGAGAATTTTGCTCTCAGTTAAAAGTTAGTTTGTGTGAGGAGTTGAGGTGGTGTGAAGTGCCTCGTGGTGATCTATCGTAGGATGGATGTTAGTGGAGCTAAATGCTTGTTGTTGTTGTGTAAAATGCAATAGGTTGTGTAAAACATAGTATGTAGTTGTAGAACTACGAATGTAACCAGCTAACTATCACAATGACTTTGTCAATGGCCATCGTGGGCGCTGAGACAAGCACAAGATAGTCGAACACTGAGTAACCTTTTCAAGCATCTTCGGATGCTCCCCATCTCCAGCTGGGAAGTTGGACTGTGTACGTCAGATGGGAATGTAGTCAACGTGGTGTACGAGTTAGTCAAGTTGATCCAGGCGCTGTGCAGCGGAGCTTAGACGGGCCATCACGAGGCATAGTCTGATTATTTGACCAGTCGCGAGACTGAATCAACGAACAGCAATGCAACATTCATCTTCATTCACGGTCGGATAATTAAACTGTTAAGTCATTCGAGGATCTAAGCATCAACTTATTTAGTGTCAGTTATTTTCAACAGACAATGAGAAGTGACATCGTAGTCAGTGGAGCAATGAGTGTGTGAAATGTGATTAGTACTCTGAACATTGTGCGAATGGTTAAGGGCGTGCGTGTATTACAGGTGCATGTATGAATTGAGTGAATAGTGCGTAGGTTTGTATTACGTCTTGTCTATTGTTTGTCGTGCAAATGAGAAAATCAAATTATTAAAATCGAACTAAATATCCAACAATTCTGTGTGGTATCTATATTCCTGTCTGGTGTGACAATAATTTGGGGGCTCAGCCGTAGATTCGAACCACGGTTATTTCCAGAGTCGGGATCGCAATTTGGTGATAACGATTGGGAATTAATCTTGGAGATTCGAGCCACGGATATTTGTATCCATTTACACTGGCATGTAAGCTTTGGCTTGACCATTAATATAACGGTAGCGTTATCTGTTCAGGTTACTTACGTGTAAATTTTAGAGTAGTCTAAATTTACGCACCCGTGTATCTTTTTGTCATTACCAAAGGACACTCGGAATTGCTGGATTACCCGTGGGCGGTTGGAGGGCGATGTGTAACATCAGGCGGCATTCAAGCTCCGAAGCTTCGCCGTCATTATATTCATTTCTTCCGTTTATTAAGGTACCGAGTTGTGTTCGATTGTCAGCATTAGTGGAGACTAACCGATTGCGCCGATTGTCATACAAGTACAGAGTAAGGTTATGATATTACTTTCCTTGATAATCTGTAGAGGTATAACTTCCGCAGCATAATATTATTAGATTGTCTTATTTCGCATTTGTTTTGTCCTTTCGTAAAATGCGTTACGCCAAAACTTGTTGACAGATCAACAAAAGTTCACGTTGATAAATGGATATCAATAGCTTACAAATAAGCGATAGTTGAAGTCATTTTGTTGTTGTTGTTGCACGGATTTTAGGTGAGTGCAAACAAACTTAGCCGTCATGCCCGATACAAGAAGTAGTAGAACAAGATATGAGAATCCTAGCAGATCAGAAATGGAACAAGAACCAGATATGAAAACCAGGATGCAGGCTTGGAAAGAAGAAGGGGAACTATTGAGCTTAGCGGGGAATGACTTAACTGCATATGTTCTGGATGAGATTAAAACGTTGGTCAGAGCGGCAAGAGTGAAATGCAGAGCGGCGAGAACGAGAAGCGGGGTTAGAGCGGCAAGAACGAGAGCGAGAAGCTGAGCGTCAGCTACGTTTGAGAGAATTAGAAATTCAGGCAGAAGGTTGGCGTATAGAAGGAGAACTGAACAGAAACAACAACGCGCAAGATCAACGCAGGATTAAAATCAAGTTGCCATTTTTTGAAGATGGAGATGATTTAGAAGTCTTTCTATGGAAATTTGAAAAGGTCATGAGAGCTGAGCGTATTCCAGATGACGAATGTGGATTACACCTAATCGCATTGCTAAAGGGGAAAGCAGCAGAAGCTATCACGCACATGCAGCATGTAGATTAAGAAGAATTTGAACAGATTCGTAAGGAATTGCTGAAGAAGTTCCGTTTGACATCAGAAAAGTACAGAGAAAAACTGAAGAATGCCAAGAAGAAAAATGACGAAACGGCCAGAGAACTCATGAATCAGATTACGCAATGGATAACCCGATGGATTGAACTTTCAGGGAGAGAAAAGAACTTTGACAGTATCGTAGAATTATTGGCAGTGGATACCTTTTTGGATGCACTACCAAAAGAGCAAGCTACGTTCGTACGAGACAGAAGACCAGCTAACGTAGATGAGGCTACTGAAGCAGCAGAAACCTACGAGGTGTCAAGAGGAAATAGGGGACATGAAAATTGAAGTATGGCCAGATATAACAGCAGGACAGATTTAGACACAGAGATAGTTTGTCACCTAAAAGGGATCATAGTAAGCAGGAATTGCGTGACAATAGATCACCAAGCAAACATGGAAATCAATCTTTTAAGAACAGAGTATCATTTAAGATCGAATGTTTCAATTGTGGAGGACCCCACCAAGTATCAGTATGTCCAAACAGAAAACAGAATGCGTTATACATACAACGTACATGTTGATCGATGCATACAGCGAGTTGCAAATGTGCAGCGACGCGCCAACATCACCATGAAAGCATAGACCCCCAGGCACTGAGAGTGGGAATGCCTTACTTTGAAGAAAGGTCAGAAAGAAATTACAAAATGACGCTATGCGACAAATGCAGCAAGATAAATTATCAGCCATTGTGTCAAGTGGAAATAGAAGGCAAGGAAGTGCCAGCGTTAAGAGACACAGGAGCCACATTTAGTGTTGTTGATACAAAATTGGTGCCAGAAGACAAGTATACAGGTGAGATGCGATCTGTGACATTTGCATCATGCGACGACAAGCAAGTATCTGTTGCTAGACTTTTCATGCGAACACCATTTTTTTAAGGAGACGTGGATGTACTAGTTATGTCCAGACCAGCATTACCAGTTTTGGTAGGAAACACACGATTCTTGAACAAAGAGAAAATAAACACTATTCCAGTTTATCCAGTGAGAAAACCTTGCTCAAAAAGAGATGCAAGCGAACAAACAGAAAACCATGTGGAAAGCATTCCAGCTCGAATGGAAAGAACTGAGACGATCACAAAGAAACGAAGCGAACAGAATGATACGAAAACAGTTGAGCAGTGTACAGAAGTGGAAACAAGAAGCAAGGCAACGAAAAGAAATAAAAAAGAGCTCAAGATCCCGGAAACAAAGATTGTTGATGTTACAGCAGAGCGATAGAAACTGGCTCAGAAAGAATATGAAACTTTGAAGAAATGCAGAGACGCAGCTGATGGAAAAAAGAGGGAAAACAAAACAGCAAACAAACCAAAGCCAAATTTAAATGGAAGAATGGAATTGTGGTACGAGAATTCACTGAAAAGGAACAGAAAAGAACGCAGACCATTATACCCAAGAAGTATAGACAAAGCTTTATGAAATTAGCGCATGATACACCAATGAGCGGGCATTTAGCTGCAAAGAAAACCAAAAACAGAATTTGGACTGATTTTTATTGGCCAGGAGTTTGCGGTGACATACAACGATATTGCGCATCATGCGACACGTGTCAAAGATCATCACACAAGGGCAGGCAGACGCATGTACCATTAGGTAAAGTACCCATAGTGGACACACCTTTCGAGAAAATCGCCGTAGATTTGATCTGACCGATCAATCCATCATCAGAAAGAGGGTATAGATACGTTTGACAGTGGTCGATTATGCAACCAGATATCCTGAAAACATGTCAGACTACCGAGATTGCGGAGGCACTTTGGACAATTTGGACAAGGCTAGGTGTGCCAAAAGAGATTGTATCAAACCAACGAACCCAATTTGTGGGAGATTTGATGCAACAGCTACAAAAGCTACTAGATGTGAAAGGTATAAAGACGACACCATACCACGCACAATCGAATGGATTGGTGGAAAAATTCAATGGTACATTGAAACAAATGATGAAGAAAACGTGTCTTGAACAACCAAAAGAGTGGGACCGGATGATACCAGCTTTGTTATTTGCATACAGGGAGGTGCCACACGAATCTATGATGTTCTCACCATTTGAGCTTTTGTACGGCAGATCAGTTAAAGGGCCAATGCAGATTTTGAAGCAACTTTGGATGAAGAGCGAAGTTGAAGAGGAAGACAAGACGGCAGCACGATACGTGCTCGACTTGAGAAACAGGATTGAACAAATCTGTATCATAGCTCAAGAAAACTTGCGTAAAGCTAGTCAGAGACACGCGAGAAACTTCAACAGAAGAGCAAAACCTAGAACCATCAAAGAAGGTTCAAAAGTAGTGTTGTTGTTGCGAGAGAAAAAGAACAAACTACAGCTTACATGGAAAGGGGCCATTCACAGTGACTAAGAAAATAAACGATTTCCATTACAAAGTGAATGTGCAGGGCAAAGAAAAAGTGTACCATGCGAACTTATTGAAAAGCTACATTGAGAGAGAAGAAACAGCAGAGGTCGCAGGGGTTATGACGGAAGACAATGTCGAAGGCGGAAAGCACTAGTAGTAGTGCATGACGAGTGAAAGCACTAGTAGTAGTGCTTGATGAGTGAAAACACTAGTAGTAGTGCATGATGAGTAGCAACACTAGTAGTAGTGTGTGATGAGTGGCAACACTAGTAGTAGTGTGTGATGAGTGGCAACACTAGTAATAGTGTATGATGAGTGGCAACACTAGTAGTAGTGTGTGATGAGTGGCAACACTAGTAGTAGTGCGTGATGATGAGATCGCAGTTGCAGGAACACGATTTCCAGGCGAAGGTGATCAAAGGAAAGGATAATGTTGGTGCAGATTACCTCAGCTGTATCAACAGGGAAGAAAAATAGACAGACACAGTGTTGACCTATGATGAACGTGTATGTATGTATTGAACAGTGAGGTTATAGGGAAAGAAATGGTTATTGTCGTAGGTATGATTTATGCGTTAATGTTAATATGTAATTGTGTCTAGTATTAGTCTAAAACTAGAGTATTAGCTGGGAAAGGGCCTTGTGTCACAATTTATTTTAATCATTATGCAGTATTTTGTTTTGGATAGGAATTTCGTTCTACGTGTTTGGTTGAATGAGGTGTGTTCTTTTTTGATGACGTCGGGAACATATGACGTGGGATGTTGGTTTGAAGGGACGGAATGTCACTGCGGTTGAAAGATGCTTCAGTCATGTCATGAGAATTTTGCTCTCAGTTAAAAGTTAGTTTGTGTGAGGAGTTGAGGTGGTGTGGAGTGCCTCGTGGTGATCTATCGTAGGATGGATGTTAGTGGAGCTAAATGCTCATTATAGGTTGTGTAAAACATAGTATGTAGTTGTAGAACTACGAATGTAACCGGCTAACTATCACAATGACTTTGTCAATGGCCATCGTGAGCGCTGACACAAGCACAAGATAGTCAAAGACTGAGTAAACTTTTCACGCATCTTTGGATGCTCCCCATCTCCAGCTGGGAGTTGGATTGTGTACGTCAGATGGGAATGTAGTCAACATGGTGTACGAGTTAGTCAAGTTGATCCAGGCGCTGTGCAGCGGAGCTTAGACGGGCCATCGCGAGAGATAGTCTAATTATTCAACCAGTCGCCAGACTGAATCAACGAACAGCGACGCAACATTCATCTTCATTCATGGTTGGATAATTAAACTGTTAAATCGTTCGAGGATCTAAGCATCAACTTATTTAGTGTCAGCTATTTTCAACAGACATTGAGAAGTGACATCGTAGTCAGTGGAACAATGAGTGTGTGAAATGTGATTAGTACTCTGAACATTGTGTGATTGGTTAAGGGCGCGTGTGTATTACAGGTGCATGTATGAATTGAATGAATAGTGCATAGGTTTGTATACGTCTTGTCTATTGTTTGTCATGCGAATGAGAAAATCAAATTATTAAAATCGAACTAAATATCCAACAATTCCATGTGTTATCTATATTCCTCCCTGGTGTGACAATTGGTAATAGGTCTTACTGGATTAGGGTTATTTCTTCTTTACCTGTTTCATTAAATATGCTGTGATTAATCCTCCTACTGTTACCAGAAAGACCCACACATTTTCTGCCATAAACCCTACTACCGTTGCTGCTGTCTCTTGGCTTGACTTCGCGAACGAAGATTCTATAGGGCTTGCCCACGTCGTCTGCAGGCATTTTCGTGGCTGCGGAGGCCAATCCGGGACAGGCAGGTTCGACCGCAGTGGCTGCAGGGGAAGGTCTGGTCAGGGTTCTGAGTTACGGCAACTCGGTTTTTTCTCCTGAGCCGTTTGTCCTTAAGGTTAGCTCTGCGAGAGTCCTCAAAGGAGACGGCTGCCTTGTAGATGGTGGAGCGCCAGGTGTCACGGTCCGCAGCAAGCGAAGACCACTGGCGGTGGTCGATTTGGCAAGCACTAAGTGACTTCTTGAGACCGTCTTTGTATCTCTTCTTTGGTGCCCCTCTGTCACGGTGTCCAGTAGCAAGCTCGCCGAACAGAGTGATCTTGGGTAGGCGATGATCCTCCATCCTGGAGACGTGCCCCGCCCAGCGAAGCTGTGTCCGCAGCAACAAAGCCTTGATGCTCATAGTTTCTGCCTGTTCAAGGACCTCGACGTTGGTGACATAGTCACTCCAGTGAATGCCCAGGATGGTACGCAGGCAGCGCTGGTGAAAGCGTTCGAGGAGTCGTAGTTGGTTGCGGTAGAGGGCCCAGGACTCGGAACCGTACAGCAGGGTGGTGAGGACGACAGCTCTGTACACACTGATCTTGGTGCCCGTTTTCAGCTGTTGATTGTGCCACATCCGCTTGAAAAGTCGCCCAAAAGCGCTGTTCGCTTTTGCCAGCCTGCTGTCAAGCTCCTTGTCCAGCTGGTGTACTGACTTCAGTTCAGACTCGCCGATGGTGATGTGGGGAGGGCGATGCTCTACCTTGGGTGCCGGCTGATGTAGTACCTCTGTCTTTTTCAGACTGACCTCGAGTCCAAAGAGCTGGGCAGCATCTGCAAAGCAGGATGTGATGCGCTGCAAGGCTCTCTCTGTGTGTGCAACAAGGGCAGCGTCATCAGCAAAGAGCAGCTCACGAATCAGTTGGTCTAGGGTTTTCGTGTGGGCCTGCAGTCGTCTGAGGTTGAACAGGCTGCCATCGAGACGATACCTGATGTACACTGCATCGTCATCGTCGAGGTCTACTGTGGCCTGCTTCAACATCATGCTAAAGAAGATGGTGAAGAGGGTTGGTGCCAGCACGCAGCCCTGTTTCACGCCGTTGATAATGGGGAATGGTTCTGAGAGGTTACTGTTGAGTCTAACCTGGCCTTGCTGGTCCTCGTGGAGCTGGACGATCATGCTTAGGAACTTTGGGGGACAGCCAAGTCGCTCCAGGATCTGCCACATGCCTTGCCTGCTGCTGTACTGATAAGCCAACTGACAACACTTCCAATAAATTATTATACCTGGCAAAGCATCCATTTCTTTCACAGACAATTTCTTAAGCAAGTCTGATATGTGTCACAACCGTTTTTTTTACCCATGTCTGTAAATCTTTTGGGTCTGACAGAGCTGGAGGACCTGGTGGTGTTGGACCATCACCGCCCCCACCAACTCCAGAGACAGCTAATACAACAGTACTGATAATAAATCCAAGAGCAGTAATTAAACTTGCAATTGTGATCCCCTGCTCTCTGAAAAGTGTTCTCAATCTCTCAGCCAAAATTGTGTCTTCATGAAGTACCTTTTTAATAGTTTCTCTAATCCTGTTGCCCTGTGTTTTCAGTTTTTATTTCCCAATACTAATCGCTTCTAACCTTCCTGATCTTTCTATCTGCAAATAATTTAATCTGTGTTGTATTCTTTCTTTTATTTCTGTGTCAAGATTTCCATTGTCAGCGGGAGTCAGTTTTCCTTTTTCACGTTCTATGTGTTTATTAAGCTCACCCAGTTTTGCTACATTATTTACCATCTCACCTCTTATTGTCTGCAGTGATTTATCCAAACCCATTATCTCCCGCATTGACAAAGGTGGGTCGTCTATTGTTTTCATAACGTCGTTTATTTGTCCTTCAGTAAATGAAGTTTCTTGTATCACTGTGTTTGCTATTTCTGGCAGTCTTGTTACTTCAGTCATTTCAATTTTTTGTCCCGTCGGGAACCTTGTTTGCGTGTCGTGAAGCACTGTAGCAAGTCTAGGGGGTAACTTCTAACTAGCATTACTAAAAACACCAAGGTAATGCTGCAGTGCTGCCTCACCACTAACTTTACCTTGAATTGTACTTAAAGCCCTAAACTTAGCAGGGTTGTTTTTATGGGTTAGATACACTTTACCGCTGTCTGTATTCACAAATAAGTGACCTTTATCATATTCAAACTGATTATAATCTTTTACATCTGGGTGCACACCAACACTGTCATAAAATGAGTTTACTTTGTCTTTTAACAATTTGTGATACACACTAGAAGTAGTTACCATTCCAGTCATATCTGTCATATCTTTGATACTAGTATCAGAGGTATCCGTAATATTAATTTCAAAATCTTAATGATAAATCCTCCCCTGCCATTGTTTTTAATAATTCATATTTTTGATTTTTGCATAATAAAATAACACAGTCTTACGGATCAAAGTTAGACCCATATAGAAAACTATGTGAGCCTCATGGTGTTAAGGGCATCAGGCAATCAATTGTCATCACAAACAATCCAAGTACTATAGACCAGAACCAAACACTTATATTCAAGTTTCCAAAACTAGGCACCAGTGACGTTATTGTTCCTGGCACTGCACGCCTTGCATTCAATATTGAACTATCATCAGACGCAGACATAAACAGAACACTAGTTAACACTCTTGGCAGAGCAATTGTTAGAACTATTAAAGTTAAACTTGAAGGCCAGGAAGTGTTTAGTCTTGATGCCGCCGATGTGTTCTATTGTTACAAAGATCTTTGGCTCACAAGAGAAGAACGAGAAGACCATATTTATCAAGGCATACAGTCAGATAACATTGCTAAACTTCAAATCGATGCTGATGACAAAGTAGCCACTACCGCCAAGGAAGTTATTGTGGCTGAAACGTAGGGAACCAGGTTTTTCATCCCACTTGAGTTTGAAATCCTAACAGCGCATTTGCCTTATTACCAAGAAGCACTGAATGACCGTCTGAGTTTTGAACTAACCTTAAATGACTACTCTAGAGTTATAAAATCATCTGACACTGACGCAACATATAAGATCTCTAACATTTCCTTGGAATATGAAATTGTCACACATGCTCATCTGGCTACTCTCATTAAAAATCAGTACCAGTCAAGACTACCGATTTATTATGACAGGATGATTAGACATAGTTTAATGCATAAAGACAAAAGCGATCCGATGTGGAACATAAACCTAAACACACCTGCTAAGTCACTGAAAGGTATACTCATGTTGTTTGTTGAACGGACTAACCCATAAAGAAGGGATTCAGAAAAAAAATTACAATCCAAAGATTACACATTCGTCCTGCACTATCAAAGGTCGCCCTAATCAAGTCTACGCTTCTGGTTTGCTACCTTATCAACACTATGACAAGATTATAAAATGGTCAGGTGGAAGACTTAGAGAAAAACCCACAAATATGGCATGCAAAGATTTACATCTGTATGACGTAAGAATCAGTCAATACCTTACGAATAAGTATTCATTGTGGTTAGAACTGCGTAGTACAGATGACGACTACCTACATGGGTCAGGTCGTACTGTTGAAAACGGCAGTGACGGAATTACAATTCAGATTTTAAAAAAAGACTGAAACCGCTGGAGCAATAAATGTATATCTGAATCTGATTTATGATGCACAACTCAATATTGCAGAAAGCAGACTAAGTGGTCACTTGTATTAAATTATATTCTGTATTAAAATTAACTTGATGACACTTGACCCACATTATGGCTTATTTTGTGGTGCCACAGGGTGTGGTGCAACTGAATTTGTTCTTAATCTCTTACAAACAAGATACATCTACCATTTTGAAAACATTGTGATATTCTGTCCTACGATCAAACACAACAAAGCTTATTACAACCGTTTATTCATTTGGACTGACAGCAACATTTACTTAGTTGACCCTGAGAAAAAACTGAATGACTACCTACAGTATTTTTACAAGCAATTTGAAGGACAACCAACTTTGTTTATTGTTGATGACTGCTCTGCAGAAAAAGACATTGTTAAGAAAAGAAACACTCTGGCAGAACTTGCTTTTAGTGGCAGACACGCAAATGTAAGTGTATGGATTCTCACTCAGAAATATAATAATGTACTGAAAGATTTTCGAGAACAGTTAAAGTTTACCTGTTTGTTTTACTGTAAGGATCGTGACAGCGTTGAAGACTGTCTCAGAGAGAACAATGTGATACCAAATAAGCATGAACGAGACATTGTAAAAAACAAACTGAAATCAACTAAGCATCTAAAGTTTATTTTAAAGGCAGGTCAACCCACTGGGTATGGTTTAGTAAATTAATTTATTCTTTTGTTTGTCCATTAAAAAAATGACAGACGGACAAATGCAAGTGATTGATGTTACAGAGTGCTTCAAAGATGTTGAACGCTTTTATGACTTAAAAACATGTGTGTTTGAACTAGGCTTAAAACTCTCAATGCCAGCAAAGATATATATGACATATAATGTAACTTTGGAATATTCTGATGGATCACAACGTTATGATTATGAGACTGTTGATCTTAAACAAATCCTTTTAAAATTTATGATGATAACTGTAACCACCAGGGATGGTTTGAGGCACTGTGTAAAGACATATTTGATCAACTAAGAAAACTACATTGTTATATTGAAAGTGTTACATTCAATAAAGTGATATTACGCCTGCAGGACAAGACTTCAAGACACACACCAGGGAAGTGGTTGATTTGTTTATCATAGGGGTTACAGCTAATACAGTATTACATAGGGTGTGCCAGAGATAATTTGTTTTTCTTCCATTTATTATTTTGTCAGTCAAATAAAAATGACGGACAATGCTCAAAGCTCATCAGACTCAACAAGCCAATCAAGTTTAAGAAACGTGTTTCACACAACAGACTTGCCTATATCCACTAGTAACAATGTCTATGAATTGATAGAAAGATCTTTTTCTGTATTACAAGATAATCTCCTTACAGGCAGTGTAAAGATTCAGATTGTTGCAAAAATAGAATTTAGCAGAGTAGACGGTGAAGTGATTGTATTGTATATATCAACAAGACAACACACAGTTAACACAAGAAGAGAATTGGAAAACGTGTTTAGAGAAAGACTGTTGCCTGACTTTTTTGAAGCAATTGACAGAGAAAAAATTACGGGGTCTGGTTGGCACGAAGGTCGTGTGCATGAGCTACAATTAAAGCAGTCAAGGTATTATCCTATATTAGGTAAATCATGGATACCACTGCCAACAGAGGATGCAAACAAAAAGGCTGTCATCAATATTAAGAACAATGATAATTTTGGTTTCATGTGGTGTGTGCTTGCTAAACTGCATTTTGTAAAAACAAGACCTGATCGTGTATCTAACTACACCAAATTTGTAAATGATCTCGATTTCAGTGGCATAGATTTCCCTGTTAAAATAGAAGATATAGACTTGTTTGAAAAACTAAATCCTGACATATCTGTGAATGTGTATGTGTGGGATAATGAGTCTGTTGACAAGTTACAACTCATTAGAGTATCACCACATGCTTCATCCCACGGACAGTCAAAAGATAAACATGTTGACATGTTATTAATTGGTGATAATGATAACTTCCACTACACAATTATCAGGAGTATGTCACGTCTAATTCATGGACATACAACAAAACACAATGGCAAACAGGAAGTGTGTAGAAGATGTTTACAAAGATTTTCTTCTATTGCAGTGGCAGATAAACATGTTTTGCACTGTAGGTCAGCTGATGACATACAAACTGTACTTAAATACCCAGAACCTGGTAGTCAAGTATTTTTCAAGAACTATGGAAATCATCAAAAGCTGCCGTTTGTAGTGTATGCTGATTTTGAATCACTGGTTGTTCCATATGAAGGACCTGTTCCAGAATCATTACCAAAGACTATAAAGTTGAGTGACCAAGTGGTGTGTTCTTTTGGATACATTATTGTTAGGTCAGACGGACAGCATTCAGAACCTGTTATCTACAGAGGGGAAATTGCAGCATGTCTGTTTTTAACAGAAAAGAGACAACTGTATAGTCAGGTAGTACATTATCTCACAACATGTCAGATGCCTTTGGTGATGACAGAAGAAGATAAACTAAATTTTGATACAGCTGTGACGTGTTGGATTTGTGAACAAGCCCTCCAGGGTGATAAAGTTCGTGACCATGACCACATAACTGGGCGTTACAGAGGTGCTGCACATAACAATTGTAACTTACTATTAAAAACAGATCCTAAGACATACGAACTGCCAATCTGTTTTCACAATCTCAAAGGATATGATTCACACATTATCATGCTTGCTGTAGATGAGTTTTACAAAAACATTAGTTGTATTGACCAGAACAAATGAGAAGTACTTGACTTTTAGGCTGGACAACATATTAGCATTTTATGACTCCATGCAAAACATTTGTCCTTAGGTCTTGCTAGTCTGGCAGATGGACTGACTGAGTATCCAATAACAAGTAAATATTTTGAGCCAGACTTGATCAAGAAAGGTGTGTATCCATATGAGTACATTGATCAGTGGGTTGTGTTTGAGGAAAGGAGACTGCCACCAAAAGAGAAATATTATTCCACACTAAATTATAAAGGTTTTTCTGACTGATTACCAATATGCTCTCGATGCGTGGGGTAAACTAGGGTGTCAGACGATTGGTGACTATCATGACGAGTACTTGAAAGCTGACGTTTGTTTGCTAGCAGACGTATTTGAAAGTTACCATGAAAAGGGTTTGTTGCATTACAGTCTTGACCCTGCCTGCTACATAACTAGTCCTGGCATGACATGGGATGCTTTTTTGAAATCCAGTAAGATATTTATAGACCTGTTGTCTGATCATACGATGGGTGAAATGGTGGAACGCAGTTTGAAGAGAGGCATTAGTATAGCCACGAACAATTATTCCAAAGCCAATAACAAATATCTGGATGACCTTGACTTTGACCCCTCTAGGTCAAGGTCATTCATTACCTACGTTGATATGAACAATTTGTATGGCTGGGCAATGTGTGAATTATTACCCTTGAAAAACTTTTGTCTGCATGATATGTCACAGTATGACGTAACACGGTTAACTAACTATCTTATGACTCTTGACCAAAACGATGGAAAGGGTTGGATCTTTGAAGTAGACCTGGAGTACCCACACCATCTTCACGATTACCATAATGATTATCCATTAACTGTTGAGAAAATGTCTTTGACAGGGAAAAAAAGAAGACACTAAACTTGTGCCAACTCTTAACAGGTTAGCCATTTTTGCCGCACTGCCTACCTGGAGCTCCGCAGAATAGGCATGATCAGATCCTTTTTGACAGAAAAGGCTACTGCCCAGCTCGTATGCTCTCACATTCTGTCCCGTCTTACTTACTTACTTA
This sequence comes from Semisulcospira habei, assembly GCA_036245525.1. Lineage (NCBI taxonomy): Eukaryota > Metazoa > Mollusca > Gastropoda > Semisulcospiridae > Semisulcospira > Semisulcospira habei. The sequence goes on from BTPG01000003.1 coordinate 3,975,115, forward strand.
CGCCTGTCACCCCTACCCGGGTATAGGCCATCGACGAGAGACCTCCAGGAACTCCTGTCCTGTGCTTCTCCTTCGATTCTACTCCAGGTGGTTCCCAGTCTCTTGATGTCTGCTTGGAGGTCTCGATGCCAGGAGTTTCTTGGCCTACCTCTTTTCCTCTTTCCCTGGGGGTTCCATGACAATGCCTGCCTAGTGATACTGGAAGATGGCTTTCTCAGACTGTGACTGATCCATCCCCATCTTCTTCACCCAATTTCATTCTCTGCTGTTATCTGCTCTGTTCTGTCCCAGAGTCTGACGTTGCTGATCTTCTCTGGCCAGTGGATTTTCAAAATTCTTCTAAGGCAACTGTTCATGAAGGTCTGTACTCTGTTGACTGTGGTTTTTGTCAATCTCCAAGTCTCTGCTCCATATAGGAGAACTGCTTTTACGTTGGAGTTGAAAATATGGACTTTGGTGTGTTGTGACAGCTCTCTGGAACTCCACACTTTTTTTCAACTGGAGAAAGGCTGCTCTGGCTTTACCGATTCATGCTCTGACATCTGCATCAGTGCCGCCTCTTTTGTCTATGATGCTCCCGAGATAGGTGAAGGACTCCACCTCCTCCAATGGGGTGCCAGCAAGCAAGACTGGTTCTTCCCTGGTTGCGTTCAGCCTCATTGTCTTTGTTTTCTGTTTGTGAATGGTGAGGCCCACTTGGGACGAGATGTCAGCAAGCCTCGTGGTCTTGTCCTGCATTTCTTGATGAGTGTGGGACAGTAATGCCAAGTCGTCTGCAAAATCGAGGTCGTCAAGCTGTGTCCACAGTGTCCACTGTATTCCACTTCGTCTGTGCTCTGTGGTCATCTTCATGACCCAGTCTATGGCCAGTAGAAAGAGGAACGGAGACAGCAGACACCCCTGCCTGACACCAATTCTCACCTGGAGCTCCCTGGTGAACTGCCCTTCGTGGATCACGCGACATGTCATGCCATCGTAGCTGTTCTTGATCAGGCGGACGAGCTTTGTGGGTACACCATAGTGTCGTAGGAGTTTCCACAGAGTCTCTCGGTCCACGATGTCAAATGCTTTCTCATTATCCACAAAGTTGACATACAGCGTGGAGCTCCACTCCAGAGACTGTTTCACGATGATGCGGAGAGTGGCGATCTGGTCTGTACATGATCGGTTCTTCCTGAATCCTGCTTGCTGGTCTCTCAGCTGGGGGTCAACGGAACTCTTCATTCTCTCTAGGATGATCCTGTTGAAGAACTTTCCTGGTACTGACAGCAAGGTGATTCTTCTGTAGTTGGAACACTTGATGAGGTCGCCTTTCTTGGGAAGCTTGATTAGGTACCCCTCCTTCCAGTCAGCCGGCATCCCCTCCTCTTCCCAGATCTTTCCAAACAGTGGGTACAGCATCTCCACTGTTGTCTCTAGGTCTGCTTTCAGAGACTCCGCTGGGATGCCATCTGGCACTGCTGCTTTGCCGTTCTTCAAAAATGTCACTGCTTTTCTGATCTCTTCCCGGCTGGGTCTGTCACAGCTGATGGGTAGGTCGGTCTCTGCTGGCTGGATTTCAGGGGGGTCGAGTGGGCTAGGTCTGTTCAGTAACTCTTCAAAATACTCGGCCCATCTGTCGAGTTGGTCTGCTCTGTCTGCAATAGGCTTTCCTTCTTTGTCTTTTACTGGTCTTTCTGTATGGCCATACTTGCCCGACAATCTTCTGGTAATGTCGTAGAGCTGTTTCATGTTGCCGCTGCCTGCTGCCTTTTCTGCCTCTGCTGCCAGGCTGTCTGTGTAGGCCCTCTTGTCTGCCCTGATACTTCTCTTCACCTCGCGGTTGGCTTCCGAGTATTCCTCCTGTGCCCTTACATTGGCTGCTCTCGTGCGGCTGTTGTTAGCAAGTATCACACCACCGCCTCTTGGGGGTCACTATAGATGATCAGCTTAGATGGCAACTGCATATTAATAATGTGTGCAAAAGAGTTTCCAGAAGCCTGTATATGTTGTCAAAATTGAAAACAATTACTGACACAGATACGCGTCTTCTTTTCTACAATGCTCATGTCAAGTCGCACATAGACTATGCATCAACAGTGTGGGATGGTTCTATTGATGTACATTTGAAGAGGCTGAACTCCCTACATAGGAGAGCTGCTAAGTTTATATTTCCCGATCCCGAACTCTCAACTGACGAAAAGCTTAAAACTTTAAAAATTCTCCCTCTAACCCATCACTTTCATTTACATAAAGGTGTATTGATGTACAAGCTGTACACGCAATCATGTCCACTGTACTTGAGTTCTTTTTTCTCAGAACGGACATCTGTAGCTTCTAGACATGGACAACAATTCAAAGTACCCCTGCCGCGTATTGATTTATTCAAAACCAGTTTGTCATTCTCGGGAAGTTTATTCTGGAATTCTATTCCTGCAGAAATCAGAAACGCAAAGACGCTCACCTCATATAGGGACAGCCTCTTAAAACACCTAGAATCTCTGACGTAATCTAATCATTACAGTATTGGGATAACTTGCACGTGTGTTCAGTTGTGTGCATGTGCGTGTGTGTGAGTTTGTATGTGTGTGTGTGTGTGTGTGTGTGTGTGTGTGTGTGTGCGAGAGTGAGAGAGAGAGAGAGAAAGAGAGAGAGAGAGAGAGAGAGAGAGAGAGAGAGAGAGAGAGAGAGAGAGATAGCACCTGAGTCCCTTTTTCCCATAGCCGTACCATAATATTTAAATGCCAAAGAGTACATTGAATACTGCAATGTACTGTGTATAATGTTTTTGCCTTCATATGTGTGTGCTCGATACTTTGGGCGTGCGCTCGCGTATCTGTGTGTGTGTGTGTGTGCTGTATGTGTGACTCTGTGTGTGTGTGTGTGTGTGCGCGCGCGCGCGCGTGCGTGCATGCAGTGTGTGTGTATGTGTGTAGTATGTGTGTGCCGGCGTGAGCGAGAGAGAGAGAGAGAGAGGGAGAGATAGAGGGAGAGAGATAGCACCTGCATACATATTTGCCCTTGCTGTATGAACTTTAATGTACTTAATGATGTTTTGTTTATTTGCTTTACTTTGCATTTTTACTCATTTTATATTTTTGTGCGTACGGGTGCGTGTGCGGGTAGGTATGTCTGGAGTGCGTGTCCGAGAGCGTGTGTTTGTTTTTGTGCGTATGTGCGTGAGTGCGTGCGTGTGTAAGTGTGTGTGTGAGAGAGGGTGTTCGTGCGTGTGTGCATGCGTAATTGCGGTGTGCAAAGTGTGTGTGTGTGTGTGTGTGTGTGTGTGTGTGCGTGTGTGTGTGTGTGTGTGTGTGTGTGTGTGTGTGTGTGTGTGTGTGTGTGTGTGTGTGTGCGTGCGAGCGTGCATGCGCGAGTTGTGATGTGCATGCGTGCGTACCTAAGTGCGTGTGTGTGTGTGTGGGTATGTGTGTGTGTGTATGTGCGTGCGTGGTGTGTGCGTGCGTGCATGAGCGAATGTATTCATGCAGCAGTGTGTGGTATGTGTATGTTTACATGTCTATGTCACTTATGTAGTAGATGTAGCAACGGCAAGTTTGAAAACTGGTCCTGTTACCAATAACTTCTACCGTTGGAAAATAAAGGTTCATTGTTCATTGTTCATTGTTCATTGTTGTTGACAACTGCTTTCTTCTGCTTCCTCACTTCTATCTTCTTCAAGGTCTGTGCCGACAGCCAGTCCTTGTGATGGTGTTTCCTAAACCCTACAGTGTCTTTGTAGGTTGTGTTCAGCGCCTCTCTAACTGCCTTCCACTGCTGCTCTGTGGTGACCGCCTCCTCTTCATTTACTAGCTCCTGTAGCGCTTGAAACCGGTTGGACAGCACCAGTTTGAACTCTTCTTTAACTCCAGTTTCTCTCAGGAGGCCTACATTATAGCGCTGTCTTCTTGTTGTCTCTGTGCGGATTTTGTTTAGCTTGAGCTTCATTCTTAAGGTAAGCAGATGGTGGTCTGAGGCGACATCTGCTCCCCTCCTCACTCGAACATCTTGAAGGGATCTTCTAAATTTCTTGCTAATGCAGATATGGTCTGTTTGGTTCTCTGTTGTATGGTCAGGTGAGACCCAAGTTGCTTTGTGTATTCTTCTGTGTGGGAAGATGCTGCCTCCAATGACAAGTCGGTTTAGAGCACAAAAGTCTACAAACCTCTCCCCGTTCTCACTCATCTCCGAACCTAGTCCCTGTCTCCCCATCACCTCTTCGTATCCGGTGTTGTCCTCCCCTATTTTGGCATTAAAATCGCCCATGACGATGGTGATGTCTCGCTCCGCACATTTGTCCACGGCACTCTGGAGTCGGTCGTATAACTCTTGTTTCTCTTCCTCGTCACTGTCATTAGTGGGCGCATAACACTGGATAACGTTCAGCTTGAGCTTTTTCTTGGTTCTAAAGCCTGCTGTTATAATTCTTGGCCCAAGAGGTTCTCAGCCCATCAGCGCTCTCTGTGCCACTGGTGACAGCATGAATGCTACTCCTTCTGTATGGGGGGCATTCTCCTCTTCAGGACCTGAATACAGAATCATCTCCCCACTTAACAGCCTTTTCTGGCCAGACTTCGTCCATCTGGCTTCACTGATACCTAGCAGGGAAAGGCTGTACTTTTGCATTTCCGCTGCTATCTGGGCGGCCTTGCCGCTCTGGTACATGGTCTTGACGTTCCATGTGCCCATGGTTGTATGCCTGGATAGAGAGAGGCGGCTCGGTCCTGTGGCTTCCGAAGACTTCCGGCTTTGACCACAGGACGTCATAAGTCTTCTGGTAGAAGAACCTTCCTCCTGCAGGAAAGGAATTACTGTTAGTCTTTTCGTCGGCGTTTTTGTAGCTATTTCCTTTTTTGCAGGGTGGGGAAGCTACCCCCACGCCCTTACTAGGAGGACCAGGGGTTTTCTTTCGGTCACCTTCCCTTAGACCATGTTGGTTCACGGCACCTTATATCATTCGGTGCACCCCTCTCACGACGGACCCCTTATCCACCACCCAGGGGAAGCGCCTCAACGCCATATGGTCCCAGCGCGAGGATTCTGTCCCGTTTAGATTACTGTAATTCCCTTCTCGCTGGTACATCATCTGATCAACTCACTCGCATTCAGCGTATCCAGAATAATGCAGCCCGGTTAGTCCTTCGCAAAAAAAACGTACTGATCATGTCACACCACTGCTAAAGCATCTCCACTGGCTACCTGTCAAACAGAGAATAGAGTACAAGCTGGCCACTTTGGCTTACAAACACAATGACAATACGCTTCCTGCATATCTGTCTTTTTCCCTTGCATCACACAATCCTAGTAGATGTCTACGCTCAAGCTCACAGAAACTGCTTGTTCGGCCCAGAGTCAGCCTGAAAACTGCTGGTGCCCGTTCTTTCAGTTATCAGGCCCCTCAAGTCTGGAACTCACTTCCACTGCATGTCCGTCTATCCCCTACCCTGTTTCCTTCAAAACAAATTTGAAGACCCATCTTTTCCAGGTAGCATATCAACTAGACTAGCTTAGTCTGGATGTGCTGCCTGGAAATGCTGGCTGTTTCCGTATACGGGTAGCCCATGTAGATAGGCTGTGTGTGTGTGTGTGCGCCTACATAGTGCAAGCAGATGTTTACTTAAAGAGTGAGTGCGTTCTAATTTGGTCTCTTTTTTAAAAAAAAATTAATGTGCTGTAAAGCGCTCCGAGCTTGCTGTTGGTGGGGAAGGTGCTATATAAAATCTATGTATTATTATTATTATTATCATTAATGACAAAATCAATTACGTGTGTCACTATCCCTTGCTCCAGTTTTACATCAGACATGGGTTAGTACTAAGGAAAGTACACAGAGGTATTCAATTTGATCAGAGTGCTTTTATGAAAGATTACATAATGAAGAACACAACATTGCGTGCAAGAGATGGCAACACTGCATTTGACAAAGACTTCTTTAAGCTTATGAACAATGCCTGTTTTGGCAAGACGATGGCAAATCTTCATCACCGCAAAGATGTGATACTAGTAACAACTGAATCGGGTGCAATTAAACTTACAGGTAAGCCACAGTACAGAGGGTATAAAGAGTTTCATTCATCATTGTATGCCATGTCACTCCAAAAAAAAAATTGTTAAACTGGACAAGCCAGTATTTATTGGTATGTCAATTCTCGAGTTATCAAAACTGTTGATGCTTGAATTTTATTATGATTACTTCAAACCAAAGTATCCTGAGTGTTGTCTGCTATACACTGACTCTATGATCATAGATGTGCCTACTGAAGACTTTTATGAAGATATGAAAACAGAACTACATGTATGACACGTCTGACTATCCAAAAGATCACCCATTGTTTAGCACACTAAACAAGAAAGTGCTTGGAAAGTTTAAAGATCAACTGAATGGAATGCCAATAGTCGAGTACGTGGGACTGAGGTCAAAAATGTATTCTATACTGCACCAAAAGGGAAGTCAGTCGAAAGTCAAAGGGTATAAAAAAACAACAATAAAAAATAAAGGCATCCGTCATGAACATTACAAGCAAGTTTTAGATGGAGCATTAATGCCTGATTATCCAAACAAGTCACTGAGGTCAAACAAACATAATTTTGAAATGATCCAAACACATAAGAAGTCACTGGCAGTTGGGGACACAAAACGTGTATTTTATAGTAAAGATAAGGCTTAGGCACCTGGGCATTACACACTTAAGTTATCTGAAGACATAGCTGATGAGCTGGTCGATGAATTAATTGACGAGTTAGTTGTTGAAATAAGTAACAGTGTCTGGGGAAATAATCTGTAATTCTCTCTGACAAATGCCCTCTGTGGGGCAGGTTCATACAGGTAATATATTGATGCGTCAGCAACAGGAATTTTTTTTTTAATATTATGTACGGATATTGACCAAATGGGGTCGGTTGCTCTGCGCCTCACGTCTTTATCTGACTCGCCGGGTTGATACAAATATCTTACCTGTTTTGTAAATAAACTTGTGTCTGGCGGTGTTGTTTTTAGCCCAGACCCTGAGGGTGATGATATTGATTTCAATTTAATAGTGTCAACAGGCTTTGGGTGGCCTTCATTATTCTTTGCTTTTATCACAGCTGGTAATCTCTTTACCCATTCAGTGTTACGCACGTCATGCATGAGTTTCTTTGAATACTGGTAACTGAAAAGTCTCTCTGATAATTGATTGTTAAAGATCTCTACAATTGCCTGTGATCTGTGCACACCTGGAATGCCACATCTAACCAGTATGCCGTGCTTCACAAATAACTGATTAACAGCGCCTTTGAATTCTGATCCGTCATCAACCTGTATGAGCCTGGGGTATCTTAAAGGGCCTCAACTATATATTTTTGTTAAAGCAGTTGCAACTGTGGTAGCAGTTTTGTCAGATATGGGTTTGGCGTCCTTATACCTTGAAGCAATGTCGACAACAGTCAGTGCATACTTGTATCGTTTCTTTCTTATTGTATCATATGGTAAGAACAATAGATCCATTTGATGTGTGTCATTTGGGATAGTGTTTTGAAAATGAGGTCTTGAAATTTTTTTTGGTGCAGGGAGGTATATTTGCCAAATTGCCTGTTTTTGTAACAATAGTTTTATCTCATTGAGTGATACATCCCCGCCCACGGCCGCATGTAATTTCTGAATAGCGGTTTGTCATTTTAAGTACCCAATTGGGGAGTAATATATTTTCGATAGTTTATTTTTGGCTTTCATTTCTTCTAGCAATATAAACTCCTGTGAAATATAAAAATGTCATTCCCACTAGAACAAACATTATTTCTCCGTTTTTTGTTGTGTTCTTGTTTGATAGTAGTCGCTAAGTTTCGGTTTTGGGATGGTCATGTCATTACCCATGACGAGAAAATATTCATGGATTGCATCATCGGTATTTGAAAACGTATGTTGCGCGTGATTTTCTAGTCAGAGTTTTTCATTAATGAAATTAAGTTTCTCTATTCTTTGCTTTTCATACTCTTGTTGCGCTTGTGCAAGTTTTTCTGACGCCTCATTGTGTCGCTTTAATTCTTCTCCTGATTCCTCTCTAAACACTTTTGAAAAGAGATAATTTGATCCACTGAATGCCAATGCGTTGACCATCGCGCCCCCAATTATTACTGCTAAAGTCACCATACTTTTTATTTACATATAAACATTTGCGGGAACAATTCCCTGCTGACAAGAAAGTCTTTTGTCACAATTGAAGCTGTAACAATTGTTATTAATTTAGCACTGTCTTCGAAGTCTAATCTGCTAAGGTCAGCCGATTTCATTTTGAGTAGACTTTTTCCCAGCATAGAGTATGCTACTGCTAGTCTGCTTATCATGGCAGAGTGATAGACAAGGTTCATTATGTTCTTTGTGTCGCTCATTTCCTAATACAATAAAAATTAAAATAATATTTTATTCACAGCATATGAAATGGGTCAACGGCTTTGGGTGTTACTGGTAATGTGGCGACTTTTGTTTTTGTTTTTGGAGTGTCTGATTTTTGGGGACACTGTTCAAGTTTGTGGTTTGTACTTATTGTATATATGGTAACCTACGTAACCAAATCCGACAACAAATCCAGCAACTATATATTTTGTTGTTTCGGGTTTAGACTCAGTTGTTTGTCTCTCACTTTGATGAGGGGGTGAGGGTGTTGGCGGTCCTGACAGTCCTGGCAGTGTTGGTATTGACACTGGTGCTGACGGCAGGTCAGTTACATGAGCCTTTTCTGTTTGCGCTTGAATCTGTAATTTTTTTTTTGTCTGTTATATTCGGCTAATCTTTATCCAGCCTCTATCCTTCCTGGACTTTTAGTCTTAGTCACCGTTTGAACCTGTGTCAAGACAGGACTCGGTTGTGGATTCGTTTGGGTTTCGTCTATTTTCTTCTGCAGTAAAATTTATTTTAGAAAAATCAATATGACTCCCAGTAACAAGCAAAGTGACCAAAGGTGCAAGATAATTGTCAAAACTTGTAAAACATGACGCATGCTAATTTACCAATTGAACTTGAAACAATAGGGTTGCTTTCAAGGTCGTGTGATAGACTGTCAGTGTCTACAGGTAGAAAGTGACTCACTGCTTTTGTGTATAGACATACAAGAGATCGACTTAAATCACGAGTCATTAGTTAAGCGATGTGATTTTCATATTTAGAATGTAGTTTAATTAACTCCTCAGCCGTGAGGGATTCTATATCTTCTGTCATGTATTGTTTTTCAAGATAATCTTTTGATATGCCTGAAACAACTACAGAAAAAAGGCGCTGTTTTTTAGAGTCTAAGTCTTTGTTTTCTACATCACTGATATCGTTTAGAAGAAGTAATTCGTCTTGATTCATTTTATAATAAAAAATATTAACTTGTAAAACTATAATTAAACTCATAACTAGACATTTTAGTGTGTAAATGTTTACATTATTGAGTTAACACCTGTTGATATTACTATATGGGGAGGTACATAAAATGGTGTATGTTCAAACAATAATGTTTAGGGATAAATTCCTGTAATATTTACTCTGCATGGGGAACATGACTGATGAGGGTTCAAAAAGTTATAATTAAGGGGATTAACTCAGTCATTGTGTTAATGAAGATTTAGTTCTCTCATTCCTTCTCTCTCTTAGGATTACTGATACACCCAGACACTTACAGGGTGGTGCAAAAAGATCTTGGGGCGTGGCTGTTTTGGTACAACGCATTAACTATCATGTGGATCATTTTCCTAAAATGTCATGATGTCTCCAGTGGACCACTTCCAAATTTAAAACTTGTCTAATTATGAACTCAACGTTTGAACAAAAAAAGACGTTTGTTTGGTTGTTTCTTTGTTTGTTTTCAGGCATTGTGATGTCAGCGACAATGACAATGCCAACCTCTGTCACAACAACGAAAGACACAACGTCTACAAATCGTAAGTGATATATACTTGACTTGTGGCCATAATATACATGTTCGTGATGAGAAGGCATTTTAACGGGGAGTTATTAAATAAATGTCTTAACTCATTCATCCTGGCGCACGTATTTCCCAAATATTGGAGGCATCATCTAATTACTGTGCACCTGTTGCAGGTTATGGATCGACCGATAGGTGCCAAGGTAATCTGGCACTACCCTTGAATTATCATAGTCGACCCATCTCCTGCTGCAGTGCATCAGGACTGAATGAGTTAATTAGTTAACATATTGATGACAACTGACATTTTCACGCCCATTTCTGCCGAGGCAAGAACCATCTTTTTAATTATAGTAATGTTTTCCCCTAGTAGTTGTAAGGAGGTATAACGTAAAATGAACTTTCTGGTGCGATGTAACTGTTGTGAATAATTTTCAGACAGCACATAAATATATGCAACTAAACTCTTCAGTTTAAAAGGTGGCTGGCAAGGACGCAAAATGCATGCATTTAATTAACATAGAAACTCGCTTTTAAAGGAAGAGCAAATTGAGCATGCGCCACTTGTCTTTGGAAGTATCAGTCAAATGATATCACAAAGAGTGTGATGACATCAAATTATCCGTAACGAACTCAAAATATATAGTAATAAATGTAAGATTTTTAGTATTTCTTTTTCAAGTCTCTCCTATTTATATAGAAATGATTTTTTTTTTTTAAGATGGGTCGCGATGGGAGGAACTTAATAGCATGTCCATGATGTCAAAGGCGGGCAGGCCTAATCCTCTGACACCTGGAGTAACAAGATAAACATGACGTCATGTCTAGTTACGCTAATTGAACGTATATTTGGCGCGATGCGCGGTATGAGCGTATGCATGTGTGCGTGTGTGCGTTTGTATGTAAACAAGAGAATCTCCGACATTTCTATTCGCAAAACATTGAAACTAATCACAATATTGAAAGGGTGGCTGATAGAGCCTCCGAGCATATTGTAATTGGACGTCTCATTGATGACACAAAAGACAGTTTATAGAAAGTTGGTTGACCAAGATTTGAGTACGTAATTTTTGTCATATTTACTTATTTTTTAATAGAGCTGGTTTATAGAAAGATATTGGATGATTTCGTTAGCACGTTTTGTACCCTTTCAACTTCTTCAGTAAAAATTAATTCTTTTCAGAAAAAAACAACAACTTAAAACAGTAAAACACCTTGAAATATAGAGAAATTCGGACAGTGGCGGTGATGTAAAAGAAGCAACTAGGTCACCACGCATACATTGACGCAATACTCTTAATATGACGTAATTCTCTCTCTCTCTCTCTCTCTCTCTCTCTCTCTCTTGCTCTACCTGTCTCTCTCATACACACATATGCGCTCGAGGAGGGCGTATGAGGATCTGTGCTTCTTGGAGATATTTTGAGCGCGCGCACGAACGCACGCACGCGCACGCACGCGCACGCACACGCACGCGCACACACACACATCGACGCGCTATCAGAAGAGCTTGCAGATGTACTTAATATATCATGTAGCTAAGTAAAGTCAACCTGATTTTACTCAAATTATAGCAAAACTTAAATTGTACCGTGAAATTCTAGTTTTGTCACCATTTTCGCAAGTTTTGAAGCGAAAGCGAAACTCACCTCTTGTTAAATATAAATTTACGTAAATGAAAACAAAAATACGTCATGACAAATGACTTGACAGACCAATGACGCGTATTTACTGCGCCCCTTTCAGAATTCTCTGTGGCGCATTGGCAGATCTGCTAGACGTTTTCAAAAGTAGATATTTCAACATCAGAATCAAGTCAAAGACAAAAGGTAGAGCCCTTTCACAGCTAGGACAGCTCACATACAGAATGGGCTTTGTGGGTTATGGTTCATCCCATCTTGTTGTTGTTAAGATACGGGCTTACGGTCATACAGTTATCTCAATTTCCATACAGACCACGAGGAGGACAAACAAATCAGTTCCTGGATAACTGCCGGGGCAGCTGCTATTGTCGCAGCTGTGGCAGTTTGCTATGCGGCGTGTCATTATTGCGGAAGTTCGTCAGGTACGCATACAGAAAAAAAATCAGGGGAACGGTTCAGAAAGGTAATTCTCACCAAAGCAAAAGGCCGACCTCCGCCAGAGTGGGCCCGTGAACGTCTGTGTGAGAGCCAACTCAGGCCAAGGGCAGACTGTTGTTGTGATAATCGTGTTTTCTTAGAACAACATTAAATACTGCCTGTACAAAGGGTATTTTGCTCTGGCTCACTGTTGATCTAGCTGAAGCAAATTTACCGTTAGACATTGCTAACGGTTTAACACGTCGCTCCTAGACTTGTGGGCTGATCTGTGTTTTTGGACCTTACGTACAGCCTTCAGATCATTGCTAGTCAGATGAGTTTCTTGATTTACTTTTTCGTCGCTTGTTCTGTGAATTTAATACTTGATTGGCTTGCTCTGTGTGTTTCTGTTTTAGAGTCAGCAGCCTTAAAGTCCCAGTCGATGGTGTTTGACATGTCCAGATATCCCAGCGAGTTTGGAAGTCAGCCTGGTCTGTTGCTTGTGCATTTGTAGTTTACGATCACACACATACCACTCCCCTTAAATACAACTAAGCCCCAAAACCCAACCCCATTCCCCCTCCCCCCCCCCCCCCACCCCCCCACCCCGACACACACACATACCTAAACACATACATGAAAATATGTCCATCATCCAAAGGCTTGAGCCTTATAATTAGAGCTGTTACAGTAAATTTATGGAGCCAAATCAAATTACTGGTTCATTCGGGGTTTCGAAGAAATCCATAACCTTCTAGAAATCTTCATCCAAGACGCTACAAAATGTTTTGTGTGCGCACTATATGCACGAGTTATATTGGTTGTACTACTAAAAACCGTTACAGCGAAATAAAATACTTTGTAAATTGCCAATGCACAAAATTACGTCTAGAAAGCGTACTTATTAAGGCTGTGTATTTTAGGGCTGCTGCCACGTGGCCGTCCTGCACGCTCGGAGGAGTGTGTGATGATCCCCAACTTTCTGTACGCGGGATCCGCCAGTGTACCGGACATCCCTCACTATGAAGATCCGCGCCGCAGACGCCTGCCGATATTTGACATCAACAACCGACCGCCGGCACCACTGCCTGGTAAGAAAGTCATTATTTACTCTTATAGCATAGAAGTGGAGTGTTCGTATACTATTATTTCTTGACACACCTCGCGACACCCACTCTCAAACTGTTTGAGTCATAGTCACGGTGACTTTTAATCAAACAGTTTGAGAATGGCAGTCGTGAGGTCTGTCTGAAATGAGAGTGTACAATCTCTCAACTTCTATGTTTTATTGAACCTTTAACAACATGAATGCAGTCATCAAACATCACACAAAGCGACGACAGTTTAGCTTTAGCCTGTTCGTCGGCTGCTCCGCTCACCGTTGTTTCTCTGAGTTTCACTGCTTTGTAAAACAAACAGTGTAAACGTTGATTATCTATAGTAGTGTTTATGGTTTGTAAAAGTTTGTCTGTTTCACTTTCAGAACCTTTTTTTTTTTTTAATTATTCCAGAGGAGTGCTATGTTATTGACTCTAGTGCTATGTCATTGACTCACGGTTGTTTGCACACAATTTATGTATTTATAATGTTGCATGTAGCAATGTATTTATTTATTTATTTATTTACTGATTCATTGATTTATTTAAATTAAAAAGACATACTCATATAGACTGAAGTGAATTTGTTTAGAGAGAAATGCGAGATGATTACATCGTTGATCATTCCTTTTTGAAAAATTCATTTCATGTAAGATGCGAATATTTTCTAATGTATGATTTATTGTGGTAAAAATACGTATGACGTTTTCATCAGATGTTTATGAAAGAATGAGACAACGAAGCGCAACTTGGAACACAGCCCTGGAACTTCGTCTTGAAACTTTAGAACTTGAGTACAGACATGATTCATTGTTAACATTTGAACAATATTAATGTTTAGCCATTCACTACCCACAGTCATGTACATGAGTGTGTTCACTGAAAAGGTCAGGTTTAACCCATTAACTGCCGCGAGCGCTATCCAGATGCGAGAGGCATATATACTCATGAGCTCCCGCAGTCGCGGGGGCTCATGAGGATTTATGTCTCTTGTTAATCCTATGTCTTTATGCCTATTTTTGGTCCCGTCTTATCTGTGGTCTAAATCCCAATGTGGGTCAGTGTTCAGCCGTGTCAGACGCGAAATCCGTGATCACTGACATCGAGTGGGTTGAGAGAAGAGGAAATGTTACCTGGCAAGAACACAGTTCACTCAAACGTCTTTATACAGTAACTACAGGAACACTAAACGCATTCGGCCCGACGCACGTATTTCACAAATTTCGGAGGCGTCATCAAACAACTGTGCACCTTTTGCAGATGAATCTACCATGATAATTCAAGGGTAGTGCCAGATTAGCTTGGCGCCAAGCAAATCTGGCACTACCCTCGAATGACATGGTCGATCCATCTCCTGCTGTAGTGCGTCAGGGCTGAATGGGTTAAAATGTATTGAACGTTCAGACACTGTAAATTGTACGACTACATCATTCTGTTTTGTCCTTATCCTTATTCAGGAAAGGCTGCACTGGAGAGTGACTATGCAGAGGTCGACGAAAAACAGGAAATGGAATCAGACGGTAGGCAGACAAAACAACATCAACACTATCACCATGTCAAGAAATAAGTAACATACATATTATTTTCAATGACGACATTAAGATGGGATGAACCATGCTCACGATGTCACTTGCACGTGAAAGCTGTCAATATAATTCAGTTTAGTACAATTCAATTCAATTTTATATTTTAACAAAAAACGTTATTTGTCCCTTAAAAGGCAATTTCAATTTAGTGGACGCGGGAACAGTAAGAACAAAATATTCATGCAATAAATATTAATTAATACGAAGATATTCTGATTTAAAATCTGTGTATAATACTTGTATACTAAATCTGTAAGGGACTTATTACACTGAGACTATGACTGTAAACGCAAAATCATTAATAATTATCATTTAATACTAAAACATTCTAAATTCTACACAGATCTGACAAACTTAAACTAATACATATACAGTCAAGGGTCTCTACAATTTGTCTTTGGCCAGTCGTTGAAATGCTTCCTGTTGAAAAAGCCTCACAGATTTGCCAGTGCCTCAGTGAGTTTCGTAATGGGCACACAGTAAATATACGTCATTGGTTTGAAATAAGAAAAACGTCGTTTGTCATGACGCACTTTGATTTTATTTTTTCTAAGTAACTTTAGATTTTAGAACTGTCTATGAGTACCACTTTGGCTTTTAGATTTGAGATTAAATGGGACCCTGCAGACGCAAGGGCTTCTAGTCAAATGCGCCACTCGATATAGGCTGCCCAATTTCAATTTGAATTTTGTGTGTTGATGATGACGATTCTGGAAATTAGCCCCTCCCTTGCCGCTGTACGTAGGATTTACGTGCAAGTTTCTTTCGGAAATCTTGGTTTATTCAAAGACCAAAAGACAACACCGTCCAAGAAACATGGATATAAATTCGTCTCAGAAAGAGACATAGATCCTTATGAGTCCCAGCAGTCGCGGGGGCTCATGAGGATCTGTTTCTCTTGAAGTTTGATGATGTTTATTGTTATCTCGGCAGTGAAGAGGATTTTGCCGATAGTGATGTTTATTGGGGTGATGGTGTTGCTGCTAACAGATCGTGGTGATGACGACAAGGATGATCGTGTTGATGACGACAAAGATAGATGATGAGAGTTATTATCATGATCATTTTTGTGATAACCATAATGATGATATTATTGTGGTGCTGCAGGTTACCAAGCGTGTGCTTCGGCCAATGACTACGTCCCCATTAAGGAAATCCAGGCCAGAAAGATTCAGGCTGAAGAGGCTGCTCTGTCTGGTGCGTTTTTTTTCTGTTATCGACTTAGCGTGGAACCTGACATCATATTGACAGCGTACTGTTTCCTTTGCGTTCATTTCTCTTTGTCTGTTTGCCTGCCTACCTCAGCTCACATTCAATTCATACTTGTATCAATTCATGCAATCCATCCAACCATCCATCCATACCCACCCAACTAGCCACCCATCCACCCCCCCCCCCTATCCATCCATCAACCCACCCACCCACCCATCCATTCATCCACCCATCTATCGTCCACCAACCCATCCATCCATCCATCCATCCATCCATCCATCTATCCATCCATCCATCCATCCAAATGTAATCTACATAAACGCCGGCGCATTGCGAATTACAGATTAACATTTTGCCGTTTACTTAAACGATTGAAAAAAAAAATTGTGCACAGAAGATCTAGAGAGAGTAACTAAAAGGAAGGTCATATTGATCTCAAACAAGAGGGTGAACATGTACAGAATAGAATCTATTGCAAGAAGACCTTGGTAATTTGTGTTGCTCGATATTTTATTCGACAAAGACGATAGATAGTTGACTGGTAGTCATAGTCTTTTAACACTTTCAATACTAAGGACAGGATTGTAATTGGAAAGTGTCTTTTGAAACGAAAATGTCGGTTGCAGGGAATGGATAAAACTGTCATAGTTCAAGGATGTCCCCAGATTATTTTGGTGCCTTGAATGGCGTCACGCTAATCTGTCAATGACCTTGAACTATCACGGTCAATCCATCTTCATGTACAGCGGGTAAGATTACATACTAGTCAGGCAATACCCATCAAGTACCTGTTTTCATATTAACCCGCTCATCTATAAAATTTAAAGTTGTGAGGATCTTTGCCAATTACCGACACGAATTTCTATCCATATTTTATATGGCTGGGTCTCTGGCGTTAATTAACTATGATTTCAGAAACAAAGTCCGCGTCCACTGGTAGTAAAAGGGTTAATGTTTCATTCGTAAATATGACAAGGAATTATGTAAATATGACAAGGACATAATGTTAACATATACAGCATTGTTTGAAGTCATGGCCAATTACAATAAGACAATGGATGGGGGAGGGAGATACGGAAGCTCATTGACCCCGCTACCAATGTCAGGTTATCTCTTTCTACCCCAGCTGTGCAGCCAGCAACTTTGCCCTCTGGACCAACCATGCAGAGAGCTGAGTGCTAAATATATGGGTGTCTCGCAAAAACTGCTATAACTTTGAAACCACTGAACCTATCTCAACCAAATTTTGGGACAGTACAGAAAAATAAATTTACAAAATGTACATGTCCTGTGTTTTATGTTTATTTACACCGGAAAGAACTAAGAGATGTTTATTTTTGCAATTTCCTTGTAAACAAAGACATTTTTAAAAGTAAATATTTCAGACTTTTAAGATACACCCCAAACATTCAATTCATTTTCTGAGTCAGTGGACTCATCTAAGTCCACTTCACAGTCGATCAGTTCATCATTTTCTTCGCTGTCATAATTCATTATAAACTCAGCAGCCTGACTAGCATTCAAAGTCCGGGAACGCCTCGCCATTGTCGAAGAAAAGTACACAAATTCCGCAAAAAAAGGCTCGAAAAACCGCCCAAACTTGCCGCGTGCACATGAGGAAGAACAAAGAAGTGGCTAAAGCTAACAGTTCCAATTAGGAACCACTACAAGCCGAAGAATAAGAAGGGATGCAGTTTCAGGACTGCCCATTACGGATAAATCCGTAGTTGGTCGGAAAATGCTGGGCGTGCATTTACGGATAAATCCGTAGTTGGGGTAGAATGAGTTATGTCGAGTAGGTTTGATTCGTCTCATCCTGTGTCGCTAAATATGGAAGATAAGACTCATCGATGTTTCTTGGTTTGTGCTGATGCCTTGCACTCCCAGCTGACACACAATGATGTCTTGAAAGCAGGGTAATTCAACGCCGAATAATGCCATCTTTACCAGGGACTCGGATTTGATTAGAGTCAGCAAGAAGCAAAGAACCTTATGAGCCCCCGCGTATCCGGGGGCTCATGAGATTCTTTGCTTCTTGCAGTGGGACGGTGTTCATGCTTAGCCGGAGGTTAATGAGATGTACTTTTTCCGTATGAAAAGTGAAAACCTGGGTGACACGAATTCTTCCTGATAATCAGGAGTAGGACAACAATCGTTCTGTTACAGCAGCTGGGTCAGAAGCCAGTCCTAGTGAGGAAGCAGGCGACCAAGCGAGTGGCCACGACAAGGACAAGCAGACCAGACTGTGAATCATATAATGCATCTGCCATCCAAGAAACCTATTTAGTTAACTCTTTGTACCCCAAGACCGAAATCACGAAATGTTGACGTTGTCATCTGAAGACTGCATTGCAGTGCAGGACACAGATCGACCATGATAGTTCAAAGGTGATGCCAGAATAGCTTGGCGCCCATAGGCGCCAAGCTATTCTGGCATCACCCTTGAACTATCATGGTCGATCCTTATCCGGCTGTGGTGTGTCTGGGGTAGAGGGAGTTAACACGAGCTTGAACAGACCAGCTGTGACTCAACAGGCTCTGTCATGCACACAACAATCAACAATAGCAAAAGAAGGCAGTTTCGTATTGTGCAATTGTTTCCTGCTCTGTAATGTTGGACCTTACGGCTTGACAGCCTCAATTTCCTAAATTACAACCCACTACACATTACAATGTATATATTCATGTACAAATAACAGACATAACCCATTGTAATAATAATAATAATAATACAGTTTTTATATAGCGCCCTTCCCCACGAACAGCAAGCTCGGAGCGCTTTACAGCACACAAAAAATATTAAAAAGGAGAAAAATTAGAACGCACTCACTCTTTAAATAAACATCTGCTTGCACCATGTAGGCGCATTCCTAACACGAAACACACACACACACACACACACACACACACACACACACACACACACACACACACACACACACACACACACACACACACACACACACACACACACTCACAGCCTATCTACATGGGGAAAACAACCAACATTTCCAGGCAGCACATCCAGACTAAGCTAATCTTGATATGCTACCTGGAAAAGATGGGTCTTCAAATTTGTTTTGAAGGTCAACAGGGTAGGGGAAAGACGGACATGCAGTGGAAGTGAGTTCCAGACGTGAGGGGCCTGATAACTGAAAGAACGGGCACCAGCAGTTTTTAGGCTGACTCTGGGCTGAACAAGCAGTTTTTGTGAGCTTGAGCGTAGACTTCTACTAGGATTGTGTGAGGCAAGGGAAGAAGACAGATATGCAGGAAGCGTATTGTCATAGTGTTTGTATGCCAAAGTGGCCAGCTTGTACTCTATTCTCTGTTTGACAGGTAGCCAGTGGAGATGCTTTAGCAGTGGTGTGACATGATCAGTACGTTTTTTGCGAAGGACTAACCGGGCTGCATTATTCTGGATACGCTGAATGCGAGTGAGTTGATCAGATGAGATACCAGCAAGGAGGGAATTACAGTAATCTAGACGGGACAGAATGCGAGAGCATACGAGCTGGGCAGTAGCCTTTTCTGTCAAAAAGCATCTGATCATGCCTATTCTGCGGAGCTCCAGGTAGGCAGTGCGGCAAAGATGGCTAACCTGTTTTTCCATTGATAAACTTGAATCCAGGAATACACCCAGATTTTTTACATCGGATTTGAAAGAAATGTCTTGGCCACCTATGGAAATATGATCACTGCTGGAGGCGGATGTTCTAGCTCGAGTACCAACAAGCATGCTCTCTGTTTTATCATCATTTAACTTGAGTCTGTTGCAAGTCATCCAGTCTTTGACTTCAACTATACACTTCTCCACATTGGAGACAATGGTCTGCAGTTTACCAGGATGGTCAGACTTAGAGATCTGAGTGTCATCAGCATACTTGTGATACTCACAGCTATTCTGGCTGATGATTTGGGAAACTGGTTGAGTGTACAAAGAGAACAGCAGAGGACCCAAAACTGACCCCTGTGGGACACCATACTTCAAAAGCACAGGCTGAGACATGATCCCATTCACACATACAGACTGATATCTTTCAAAAAGGTAAGACCTGAGCCATGACAGCGCTGGACCGGAAATACCAAAAGACACGCGTAGGCGTTCTAAAAGAATCCCATGATCCAGCGTGTCAAACGCCGCAGACAGGTCTAATAATGATAGCAAAGAGACATGTCCGACGTCAGCATGTGTAAGCAGGCTATTGGTAATGTGAAGCAATGCTGTCTCAGTACTGTGATTTCTTAGATATGCAGACTGATACAGTTCAAGTAAATCATTACTACTGAGATGTGACATGAGCTGACTCAGCACAACTTTCTCCAGAATCTTGGAAAGAAAGGGAAGATTAGATACTGGTCTATAATTTTTCAGCAAGTTTGCATCCATCCCTGCCTTCTTCAACAATGGAATTACCACAGCCTGCTTAAAATGCCGAGGCACAGACCCTGACTCCAGAGACAAGTTAATAATTCTGGTTATCACACTGACAAGCTCATCAGGGCATAGCTTGAGTATAGAGGTGGGAATGGGGTCAAGGGAACAAGATTTGGTGGGTGAGGAAATAATTAGTTTCTTTACAGTCTCCTCTGTGACAGCAGTAAACGCATGTAACACAGGCCCGTCATATGGTAAATAGGACACAGCATCTGAAAAGTTGTCCAGTTCCTGACGGATCGTGCTTATCTTAGAATCAAAATACTGACAAAACTTATCAGGTAAATCATTCATAGGAATGGTATTCGGGAGTACAGGTTCATTTTTCTTTCCAAGAAGTTCATTTGTAAGGCCAAACAGCTGACGACTAGATATGCAGTCTTCAAGTTTGGCACAAACGAAGTCTTTCTTAGCTGCACGCTGTGAGGACTTCAGTGCAGCACGCTGCTTCACAAACATGTCTCTATGTACTGTAAGACCACTACACCTCCACAGTCTCTCAGTGCTTCGAAGCTCACGCTTGGCATCTTTCAGCTCTTTCACACATGAATAATACAGGGAATCTCTCACGTGCTGGCTCCAAGCGCCACACCCTGGCAAACCACCTCAGCTGGTGGGCTAAACCACGTGAGGGGGTGGTGTTCACATTGCACCACTAGGCGGATGAGCTGTTTCTGACAGCCAACGGCTAGAGGACGGAGGAGATCAGGTTAGATCCAACGGCCAAATGTGGGGGAGTAAACCCTTCAAATCAGGAGTGGAGCCCCGAAGGCAGACAGCTGCCTGTATTCACGCACTGTTCTGGCAGCTCCTGCAGCCGAACTGATGCCAAACGTACTGCTTTGCATTCCTTTGGATACATCAGCGAGGCCGAGAGGGGGATCTTGACGACTGGGCATCCCAGGATCTCCATACACTTTGCCCAGGCTTGCGCACTGGAGAGGTCACTCCAGTGACTGACCCAGCAAGCGCATACTCCATTGTCTTCCGAGACAGGATGCCACTTAATACAGGGACAGTCGAGAAGACAGGCCACGGAGGCTTGCAATGGAGGAGGCTAGCAGAGTTGGTGGACATTCTTTTTGTAAATATTCCACTGAAAATCGGCGCCCAACAAAGAGGGAAAATGACAACCATTAAGTTTCATGACATTTAAGTAAGAAAAACACACAGCATGAACATACATATTCACATCCACTTGCGACTATGTGGTTGAGAAATCGACATCATTCACATATACATAAAATCTGCTGCATCTCCATACACACCGTAAATACACATAAAAATAGGCCAACAGTAAAGCTGTAAAACACCCATCATGTCCACACCAACACTGTCCGACTGCCGAAATCTAGCCCACCTCTATAGGAAGAGAACTGAAAAACAACAACACAGCACGACGATCAACAACCATAGCCACTGAAACACACGAAAACTACACATCACAAATCACCGTCGCAACATCATGATCAGTGAGAAAACCATCAACATTCACAGATTCTTTTTACAACTTACACAAAAGAATGCAGCGATCATCAGCAAAACTCATGTATTACAGAAGCTAATCAATCAGTCCCAAAGTCATCCTCAGTTCATCACAAAATAAAAATGGCTAGATCAAACGAAGAGTCGAAATTACCACTGACCACTGGTCATCAATTAATCTGATTGCGTCCCTGCTGGTGAAACAATATAAGTAAATGAGTTGTGTCCCCTTTACCGATACTATCAACTTAAGTGTTTCCATCAATCGAAAACATATATAAAGTAAAACAAATAAATGACACATGAACAAATACAAAAACACTGTGAGGTGAGTGACCAAAAGACCACATCGTCACACATGTATAAACGTACACATCCTAGTCCAGCAGACCAGGAAAATACAAATTTGCAAATATACAAAACATTGTACATTTTCAGTACAATAAGTACAAATGTACGTATAAAAATCATAGATCATCATTCAGTAAATGTGCAGATGTATAAATGTACAAATCAAGAACCAGCACACGTTAATATGCACAAATGTAACTGTGACAAGCTCACCCTACCTTCGTTAACCCATTCAGCCCTGACGCACAACAGCAGGAGACGGGTCGACCCTAAAAATTCAAGGGGAGTGCAAGATTAGCTTGGCGCCTCTCGGCGCCAAGCTAATCTGGCACTATCCTTGAATTATCATGGTCGATCCATCTCCTGCAACAGGTGCATAGTCCTTAGAAGATGCCTCCAAAATTTATAAGATACGTGCGTCGGGCTGGATGGGTTAAGCATAATGTTTGCAGGAACTTCATCACACTCTGTTGTGTTTACTTGTTTTAATTTTGTTGCTTTTTCTTGTACACTGTTCGTATCAAGAACCATGGATCTCCAGAAAAAGCAATACTAATAATTGGGTCCTTTTACGATTTGCTATTTCCGACTTTTTCTGTACATTGTATAGAGATCTTGGTCGTTATGATTTAACTTCTATACATTCTAAAAAGATACATTATAAATATATAAGAAATGTCTCAAAATAAGAAAAATGTTTTATTGGCTTGTAAGTATGTAGCTGTGGTTCAAAATAAGTCTGATCGTGGCTGGTGTGATTCTGAACAATGCATTCTCTTCACCGCTTTATTTCCGCGTGTGTATATGAGTTTGTTCATGTGTGTGTGTGTGTGTGTGTGGTGTGTGTGGTGTGTGTGTTTGTGTGCAATGTGCGTGTGCGCGCGCGCGAAGTGCATGTGTGCTCGCGCGCATGTGTATGTGTGAGTATGTAAGCAATGTTTATGTATTTGTGTTTCTGTTTTTGCGTGCATGCATGTGACATTGACATACAACTTTAAAAGATTAACTAGCATTTAAATATATATTTGTTTATGTAAAAAAAGAGAACTAAAATATATCTGACTAAAGGTATTGTGTTCTAAAAGTGAAAGTCTAGTAATACTTGTCCTCTATTTTCATTTGTTTTGATACACACCCGCCATAGTGTTTATATTTCACACTTTTGTTATAAATAAACTTTGTTTTGAAAATAATCATGAAACTCGTATTATTTTACATCTATCTCTCTCTCTCTCTCTCTCTCTCTCTCTCTCTCTCTCTCTCTCTCTCTCTCTCTCTCTCTCTCTCTCTCTCTCTCTCTCTCTCTCATATTTTGGGAGACTTCAACATAGACTTGCAAAACAAGGACACACTTCGTGGAGATCCATGTTGAATTTTTTATGGTTGAAACAGCTTCTCCAGTCACCTACTAGAGTGACTTCCTCATCTTCAACGCTGATAGACCATGTATATAGCACAAATGTAAGCGTTGTAAAAAATGTTAGCGTACATAATATTTCTATTAGTGATCACTTTCCTGTTTGTTTTACGTTGTCTGTTAGGTTAGCTAAACAGTTAATCAAAGAACACACTACCATAATGTATAGATGTTTTTAAAAATTTGACCAAAATGCTTTTTTATATGTACTATCTTTAGTACCATTTTATGATATAAAAAACTGCAAAAACCCTAACGATGCCCTGTCACGCTGGTACGAGCTGTTTCTCGCCGTTCTGGATAGACACGCGCCTAAGCGCATCAAACGCGTCAAATATCCTGTTATGCCAAAATGGCTCTCTGGTGAGATAAAACAAGCAATGGAAGTAAGAGATGAATTAAAACGAGACAAGAAATTTACTGAATACAAGAAGCAGCAAAACCATGTCAAATCTCTAGTTCGTAAAGCACAGAGGCAAAATGCAGAACAAATTATTGCCGACGGCAAAGACATCCGTTCAGTCTGGCAAGTAATAAACAATTTCACCAAAGGTAACAGTAAACGATCGCCTAATATTCCGCCCGATCTTACTGCTGATGCGTTCAACGCTCACTTCATAACTGTTGCTCAAACTCTGGCGAAGTCAAATACACCTAACCCTGTAAACTAGACTTGCTCTCATCAACTACGTCACAATAGTCAACAGAGAGCCTGCGGCCCATTTTTAGTACCGCTTGTGACTGTCCTATATGTAGGCAAATCTATTTCCAGTTTAAAGAACAAATCGTCTTGCGGTCCAGATGGCATTAGTAGTCAGATTTTAAAACTATCTCTGCCCTACGTCATCGAATCCCTGACCTTTATTTATAATTTATCGATCAGACATAACGTTTTTCCCGACGAGCTGAAAAAAAGCGAAGGTAATCCCGCTTCCCAAAAGCAAAGATTTATGCAACCTAAACGAGTACAGGCCCATTTCCATATTATCCTGTATTTCAAAACCGCTCGAGAGACATATCCATACTCATCTTCTAAACTTTCTGGAGCAAAACCATCTGATAACTGCAGCACAATCATGATTTCGACCTCTACATTCGTGCCAAACTGTCCTCAATCATTTAATTGATAAATGGCTCTCTGCCATAAATGACAATAAAGTATCAGGTACAATCTTTCTTGACCTGAAAAAAAAGCTTTTGATCTTGTCAACCACTCTATCCTACTAAAAAAAACTACCATTCTATCACATTGACTCAAATACTGTCTCCTTTATATCTTCCTATCTCAGGGACAGAACACAGAAAGTACTGCTAAATGGCAAGTATTCCTCTGATGGTTTAGTAACTTGCGGTGTTCCACAGGGGTCTATTCTAGAGCCCTTATTATGTAATATTTTTTATTAATGATCTGCCACTGTGCGTATCTCATTTAGACGCAAACTGCGATCTGTTCGCAGATGACACGTCCATACACACATCTGATAAAGATATCACAACCATTAATAAGGTACTCCAACAAAGTCTTGATGAAGTAGCAGGCTGGTGCAGTGATAATCACATGATTATTAGTATTCCAAAGACAAAGAGCATGTTAGTTACTACACGTCAGAAACACCAGCATGGCCTACCACCTTTAACACTTTCCTTAGATAGACAGCTTGTTGAACAAGTAACTAGGCATCGCTTATTAGGCGTTATAGTGGACAACCAATTAAGCTGGAAGCCGCATACTGACTCAATATGCAAAACAATCTCCAAAAATCTGTTCCTGTTATCAAAACTACGCCATATAGTTAATACTGATATCCGTAAACTCTTTTTCCAAGCGCATATCAAAACGCATTGTGACTACAGTTCTACCGTCTGGGATGGATGCAGCGAAGTTCACATGAAAAAAAGTTAATTCCTTGTATCGTCGGGGCATTAAATTAATACTTCCCAGTCCTACTTCGACTGATAAAAAATTACAATCTCTCAAGTTACTAACATTGAAGAAACAGTTTGAATTTAATCGCTGTGTTCTACTGCACAAGATCATGCACGGAAAAGCCCCACCCTATCTAAAAACTCTATTTTCCGACAATAATAGGAAAAACACGAGAAATAGTTCGATCCACCTTCCAAAAATTAGATTAGACATCTGTAAAACCAGTCTGTCTTTTTGAGGCGCTAAAGCGTGGAATATGTTACCTCCACACCTGAAATCAATTTCTAAGATTAGCGTCTTCAAAGATCGCCTCCATAAATATTTACTTCAGAAATAATAGTATGTTCGGCTCCCTTATGCTACTATTCGTATAGTTAGTGACAAGTTTCCTATTACCTAATACTCTTCTACTGTTGCTACAGATTATGTAATAGCTCGACTGTCTGCATTAACATGTCAGGTTCATACCTGTGTATATAATTTTATATATATATATATATATATATATATATATATATATATATATATATATATAATATATATATATATATATATATATATATATATATATATATATATATATATATATATATATATATATATATATTTATTTATATATATAATTATTATTTCTATTTTTTTCCCTCTGAGTGGTGGTGGTGGGGATGGGTCTTTTTACTTACATATGTTTTATCTTTTGATGTATCGTCTGATGTATGTTTATATGTGTAGAGTAGCAGGACAGTTTGGAAGATAGGCATTGCTATGCCTAAAACTTTTTATCCTGAATAAGAACGTTTCATCATCATCATCATCATCATCATCTCCCTCTCTCTCTCTCTCTCTCTCTCTCTCTCTCTCTCTCTCTCTCGCTCTCTCTCTCTCTCTCTCTCTCTCTCTCTCTCTCTCTCTCTCTCTCTCTCTCTCTCTCTCTCTCTCTCTCTCTCTCTCTCTCTCGCGTGTGTGCGTTTGTGCGTGCATGCGTGTGTTTGTATTTAGTGGACTGTATATTTTATATCACTGTGCTTTAATGTCCCTGTTTTATGTATATTTTACACTTAGTTAGTCGTAGTTTTAGCGACGGCAGGTACGAAAAATGATATAGTCACTGATTGTCTTAATATCGTCACCTTCTGCCGAACCCACGAATACAGTCAGCACAATCGTCATACACGTTGGCATCAACGACTGTAAGCGTGGGTTCGTCATAGGCAAGAAGGGCTGGAAGGACGTGATTTCTGCTGCCAGATGAGTCTTTCCCAAGGCAGAAATCTCCATGTCTTCCATCCTGCCCACGAACAACCAGCTTCAGCAGCCAGACCCATGCATCACTGACACCAACCTCTGCCTCAGGGAAATGTGCGCATCCCTCAAGGTCAAGTTTGTTGACAATGACTACGCCTTCTCTACAAGAACCGGCGAGGTAAAGAGCGGCTGGTTCAGAGACGCCATCCATCCCAACAAGCGGGGCACCAGTGCTCTCGCTGTCAACATCAATCGTTCGTACTTTGGCCGCACCTCCAACAACGCAGCCCGGCCAGAACAAAATCACCCAAAGTCTCGCCACCATGAACAGCTACCTGGGCACGGTGACACACACGGCAAGTCTGGTGCCAAAGACAAAGAGCCTCAAAGAGACCGACGCTCTCAGCGCCCAGTCAGTTCCAGCTTGCACCCCGATTCCGACAGGAGCATACTGTGGAAAAAGACTGCAGTCAAGCCGACTGCACGCCGCTAGTCACCCAACATAGCGGTGGATCAAAGGCCAGAACTGCTCCGGAACAGAAGTCACAGCGGCCACCCTACGGTTACTCCACACCAACCATGCCCCCCCCCCCCCCATCTTCGTAGCAGACGGCTGACCGGTGTACCCGTACTCTAATCCCTCCGTATTTCCATATCCCCCACTACCCCCGCCCCCAGGAGTGCCCCAGCTTAGTGAAAGTGACTGCGCAGCCTTGTTTTCTCTGCTGCAGAAATTCAGGCCACGCGCCGGACATTAGGACACGAGTCTCTAGATTAAAAGCTTGTGTTAGACAGTCATGGGACACACCCTTCTTATTTGACAGCGTGTATTTCAGACAGTTTTTGTTTTTGTTTTTTAGTAGTTTTCTCGCAGCCATGCCAAAGTTCCATTGTGCGTGTTTCGTGGATCTTTTTGTGACATTAATCCTCGAGTCGAGTTGAATGGAGCTTTTTTTTTTTTATCTAAAATTACATTTTCGACTTGTGAACGGACAATGAAGTCTTTAAAGTGCATGACATAGATACATTCGTACAGATAAACTGTTTTAGTATTACTTACCAAAATAACCCTTGTATCTGCGCTCGGCTTAAGCCTTTCTGTCAAGACAATGTGCCAGGTGACGTCCTTAGTAGACCCGAGGACAATGTGCAACATGCAGCGAGTATGGAGACTTTAGAGATAGCGTTTGACGGATTTATGTAGACCTTGCATGATGTATTCTTCCCTGTGTACTGCAGAGTGTCTTAATGACTGCGGTTTTGTTCTGTCCGTAGTTAGCTGCGCTTGATTTCAAAGTCGCAGTGACTTTGTTGTTGTTGTTGTTGTTTTGTTTTAAATTATAGAAGTCCATTTTATTTTGATGTGCGATTATTACTATAATAGTAGTTAGGAACTGCAGCATCGGGCGAGCGTGCCTAGGTGCGCTTGGAAGTGTTTCTTTATTTTCTGATTCTTTCTACATAGCTGTCGAGCCTTTTATTTTGTATCTGACATTACCAAGCAATTCGAAATCGCAGCGGACTCCGACCACGAGAGTCAAAACCAATTTAATTTTGCTTTATTGTTGTTGCTGTTGTTTTTCCTATGTTTTCTTGTCGCTTTCTTATTCATTATACATTAACATTATTTTTATTATTTTGTAAATATTATTGCTACGTTTGTTCTGTTACCAACATGCCAAAATATAATGTAAAAACTGCCCCACAACGACCTGATGAGTTGAGAAATGGTCACCTCAACATTTACCATTTAGTTAATAAGGTGCCAGATTTGTCTGTGTTCTTAGACACGCCAACACATTTTCATGTTTTTGGTGTATCCGAGTCGAGGCTCAAAAGCACTGTCAGGGATAACTCCATCTCAGTTCCAAACTTTTCAGTACTCCGCAGAGATGCCTCAAGTCCCCAGCACACTGGACTAGCAGTATATATACATGATTCGATAATTAGTAACGTTAAACGACGACAGGACTTAGAGTCAGCCGAAGTTGAAAGTTTATGGGTCGAGGTGAAAACATCTAAATCCCCTACAGTCCTGGTTGGCTTTATCTATAGAAATTCAGCAGCCAACTGGGACTGGTATGATGACTTCGTAGAAATGATGGATAAAGTTAATCAAAGTAAAGATAACATTGTTCTTCTGGGCGACTTTAACATTGACCTACTTATGCCCAAAGGGCACCATGCTGCATGGGCATCAACAACAGCCTTATTCGGTTTAAAACAATTAGTTAAAAAAAATCACTAGAACCACATCTACGTCCTCAATCTTAATTGATCACATTTACGTGACAAATGACGATAAAATATCAAATGTGCAGGTTCACTCCTTAGCTGTCAGCGATCATAACCCAGTATGTTGTAACGTCTCCATGAAACTAGACAAGCAAAAAACTAAAAGACATAAAACTATAACATATCTCTCCTTTAAACACTTTATTAAAGACGAATTTATGTGGGACCTGCACAATTCTTCGTTTACTGAGGTTTATGATCACCAATCTCCTGACAGTGCCTTGTCGTGCTGGAGGGATCTGTTTCTCAGTGTACTCAATAAACATGCGCCAATACGTGAAAAACGAGTTAAACTTTCCACCATACCACGCTGGTTAACAGCGGATATCAAGCAGGCCATGTCATTTAGAGACAAACTGGAAAAAGAGCAAAAGTACGAAGAATACAAAAAAAAAAACGCAATCCTGTCAAATATTTAGTTAGAGCGTCTAAGAAGTCTTTTTTTCCAACAAATGATTCGAGACAAAAAGGACACGGCATCTGTTTGGAAAGCTCTGAACGTCATAACGAAGGGTAAATCAGCACCCGAAACCCCATCTCATATGTCAGCTGATATTTTAATAACCAATTCTTAATGACAGCCGAAATATTGGCATTGTCAGCTGCAAATAACAGTAATCCGTATGAAGTGCCGAGTTCTCTCAGAGAACACTTAAAAAAAAAATATATATATCAAATACTTTTACCATCCCTGATATTACAGTTGCGGAAGTCGGCAGATATATTTATAGCATGCCCAACAAAACGTCTGCTGGCATTGATGGTATTGATAATAAAACCCTAAAAATCTCATTACGGTATACAGTAGAATCACTAACATATATTTTCAACCTCTGCATAAAGCAAAGTACATTTCCAATCATTCTTAAAGAAGCAAAGGTAATCCCAATCCCTAAATCTAAAGATCTTGAGGATATTATCGTCCAATCTCCCTTCTGTCAGCTTTGTCAAAACCCCTTGAAAAGCACATTCAAAAACATCTCCTTGATTTTCTGGAAAAAGGTAAATTACTTAATATTCACCAGTCTGGTTTTAGACCGAAACATTCTTGTCAGTCAGCACTGACACATATTGTAGACAGCTGGCTGGAATCAATCAATAAAAGCCTGATGTCAGGAGCAGTTTTCTTAGACCTTAAAAAGGCGTTTGACCTTGTGGACCATGACATTCTCCTAAATAAGCTAACAGTTTATAACTTGGACGCAACCGCTATAGCATTCTTCCGATCATATCTCGAAGACAGAAAACAAATGGTGTACGCCCATGGAAGATACTCTAAGCAAGGAAATGTAAAATACGGCGTCCCCCAGGGATCTATTTTGGGCCCTCTTCTATTCATACTATTTATTAATGATCTACCGTTGCATATCACTAATTCTGACGTTAATTGTAATCTATTTGCTGACGATACGAGTCTTCATGTTTCTGGCACACAAACAAAAACGACGGACATTACCCATAGTTTACAATGCAGTCTCAATGAGGTATCTGACTGGTGTAGACAGAACCATATGGTTCTTCACCCAGCAAAAATAAAGAGTATCTTAATCGCCAAGCGGCAAAAACATCAACGCCGACTACAGCCATTACAATTACAATTAAACGCTAAACCTGTTGAACAAGTCACTGAGCATAAATTCTTAGGAATACATGTTGATGATCAACTGTGCTGGAAGACCCATATAAATGCTGTTTGTAAGACCATTGCTAAAAACACTTTCTTATTGTCCCAGCTTAGACATGTAACAGATAGAAATACCCATAAATTGTTTTTTCCAGCTCATATAAAATCAAATGTTGATTATGTCTCCACAGTGTGGGACGGCTGCAATGATGTCCACATGAAGAGATTAAACTCCATATACAAAAGAGCTGTAAAAATAATAGATAGACGCCCCATCCCTACCACAGACAAATTTAGACATTTAAACATTCTCGGTCTGCGTCAGCAACTTACATTAAACAAATGCGTCTATATGCATAAGATACTGAATAATATGACACCCCAGTACCTAATCACTAAATTTATATCTCATCAAGAACCTGAACGGACCTCAAGAAATAATACCTTACCCCTACCACTGCCAAGAATTGACCTTTTTAAAACTAGTATGTCATTCTCTGGTCCGTTTGCTTGGAATTCCATCCCTGCACATTTGAAAACTATTACCTCACCAGGAAGTTTTAAAACAAAACTTTTTGATTAACTGATGAGTCAGACTTAGTACGTTTCTCAGGTACTGTAATATTTCCTGTACCTCACGTATTTCATAAGATGGTTTTTATATGTGTGTGCGCGTGTGTGTGTGTGCTCGTGTTTGTTTGTGCGTGTGGGTGTATGTGTGAGCGGCGCGCGTGCGTGCGTGTGTGCATGTGTGTGTAATGAGTATTAGTATTTCTTCTGTATATAATGATGCTATTGGGTTTTGTTTGTACATATATATTTTATAGTTTCCCTTCTTTTTATCCTGTAGATGTTAGCAACGGCAAGTTTATAAAATGACGATTTGTTTTCTGTCAAAACTTTTTACCCTTGAAAAATAAAGTTTCATTATCATCATCATCATCATCATCTCTCTCTGTAGTCAGTGGGGAGAGGGGCTAACGTTGAGGGCGGGTGGAGTTGTGTGGGGAGGCTATTTTCTGAAGACAATAAATATTACTAATAATTAATACTACTGTGTGTGGGATCTTCAAATTTATCAAGTGCGTTTAATTCGTTTCTTTCTCTGTTCCTTCTGTTCCTTCACTTTCTAATACGATATATGCTTTCCCCAACAAACAACAACAACAAACAAACAAACAGATGCTTTCTGGCAAATGGCACCTACATAAAATAAAACACGAAGAAGGACTCAACTGTCTTCTCCTAGACATTTTTCAGAAACTCGCGCGCGTGTGTGTGTGTGCGTGTATGTGTATGTGTTTGTATGTGTATGTGTGTGTGTGTGTGTGTGTGCGTGTGCATGTGTGCATGTGTGTGTATATGTATGCACGGGTGTCTGTGTCTGTGTGTGTACGTGTGCAGGTTTGAGTGTGTGTGTGTGTCTGTGTGTGTGTGTGCATGTGTGCATGTGTGTGTATATGTATGCGCGGGTGTTTGTGTCTGTATGTGTACGTGTGCAGGTTGAGTGTTTGTGAGTGTGTGTGTGTGTGTGTGTGTGTGTGTGTGTGTGTGTGTGTGTCTGTGTGTGTGTCTGTGTGTGACAGACAGAGAGAGAGAGAGAGAGAGAGGGAGGGAGAGGAAAAATGAGAGAGTGTGAGAGAGAGAGAAAGAGAGAGAGAGAGAGAGAGAGAGAGAGAGAGAGAGAGAGAGAGAGAGAGAGAGAGGAGAGAGAGAGAGAGAGAGAGAGAGAGAGAGAGAGAGAGAGAGAGAGAGAGAATGGGATGGTGGGTGGGCTGGTGAGTTACAAAACACCTCCCCCCCCCCCCCACACACACACGCACACACACACACACACACACACATACACACATACACACACACACTTGAGAGAGAGAGAGAGAGAGAGAGAGAGAGAGAGAGAGAGAGAGAGAGAGAGAGAGAGAGAGAGAGAGAGAGAGAGAGAGAGAGAGAGAGAGAGAGAGAGAGAGAGATGAAATAAAATGAAATGAAATGAAATGAAACTTTATGTCTGAACGGAAGAAGCAGTTAGCACATGTGCCATTTTTCACGCTTGCCGTTGCTAAACTACAAAGGTCTTGGCTTGACTTCGCGAACGAAGATTCTATAGGGCTTGCCCACGTCGTCTGCAGGCATTTTCGTGGCTGCGGAGGCCAATCCGGGACAGGCAGATTCGACCGCAGTGGCTGCAGGGGAAGGTCTGGTCAGGGTTCTGAGTTACGGCAACTCGGTTTTTTCTCCTGAGCCGTTTGTCCTTAAGGTTAGCTCTGCGAGAGTCCTCAAAGGAGATGGCTGCCTTGTAGATGGTGGAGCGCCAGGTGTCACGGTCCGCAGCAAGCGAAGACCAATGGCGGTGGTCGATTTGGCAGGCACTAAGTGACTTCTTGAGACCGTCTTTGTATCTCTTCTTTGGTGCCCCTCTGTCACGGTGTCCAGTAGCAAGCTCGCCGAACAGAGTGATCTTGGGTAGGCGATGATCCTCCATCCTGGAGACGTGCCCCGCCCAGCGAAGCTGTGTCCGCAGCAACAAAGCCTGGATGCTCATAGTTTCTGCCTGTTCAAGGACCTCGACGTTGGTGACATAGTCACTCCAATGAATGCCCAGGATGGTACGCAGGCAGCGCTGGTGAAAGCGTTCGAGGAGTCGTAGTTGTTTGCGGTAGAGGGCCCAGGACTCGGAACCGTACAGCAGGGTGGTGAGGACGACAGCTCTGTACACACTGATGTTGGTGCCCGTTTTCAGCTGTTGATTGTGCCACACCCGCTTGAAAAGTCGCCCAAAAGCGCTGTTCGCTTTTGCCAGCCTGCTGTCAAGCTCCTTGTCCAGCTTGGCATCTGACGTGATGATGCAGCCAAGGTAGGTAAACTGGTGTACTGACTTTAGTTCAGACTCGCCGATGGTGATGTGGGGAGGGCGATGCTCTACCCTGGGTGCCGGCTGATGAAGTACCTCTGTCTTTTTCAGACTGATCTCGAGTCCAAAGAGCTGGGCAGCATCTGCAAAGCAGGATGTGATGCGCTGCAAGGCTCTCTCTGTGTGTGCAACAAGGGCAGCGTCATCAGCAAAGAGCAGCTCACGAATCAGTTGGTCTAGGGTTTTGGTGTGGGCCTGCAGTCGTCTGAGGTTGAACAGGCCGCCACCGAGACGATACCTGATGTACACTGCATCGTCATCGTCGAGGTCTACTGTGGCCTGCTTCAACATCATGCTAAAAAAGATGGTGAAGAGGGTTGGTGCCAGCACGCAGCCCTGTTTCACGCCGTTGATAATGGGGAATGGTTCTGAGAGGTTACTGTTGAGTCTAACCTGGCCTTGCTGGTCCTCGTGGAGCTGGACGATCATGCTTAGGAACTTTGGGGGACAGCCAAGTCGCTCCAGGATCTGCCACATGCCTTGCCTACAAAGGTACAAATCTGCTAAAGGTACAAAGCTACTAAGATACAAAAGTACAAAGCTACTAACATGAAAGTGCACATAATATAAGAAGTCGTTCAAAAAGAGATGGATAAGGCAAAACGGAGGGCACCAATTATGATTACTAACAATGTGAACGGGGGAAAAAAAAAGATAGTCTTTAAAATTTCTTTTTTCACTGAAATCAAACACGCGCGCACGCTCGCGCCGCATGCTCACACACACACACACACACACGCACGCGCACGCACACACACCCATATACATGCACGTGCTCGCGGATGTTAATATCAAGGCTTTATGCGATGGAGATACCCGAACCAGTGAATGAGCTGTTAGATAGCAGGTACTTGAAGAGGCTTTCCTTGAAAGAGGGGAGTGAACCAGTGTGTGTTATGTGAGCTGGCAGTTTATTCCAAAACGAGGCGCCCGAGAAAGCAAGGGTGGTTTTAAATAAATCTATCCTCGGGCGTGGTGTGATGAAGTTTCGCCTTGATGTTGAATAGCCTGAAGCTACCTTGGTGAAGAGATTACACATGTATTCTAGGTGGATTTCATTCCAGATTTTATACATGACTACCCCTTTGTTAAAGAGATGGTGCTTGTCAAGAGGAAGCATTTTTATTTTTTCAAATTTTTGGTCAGTAGAAAGAGCTGGATCAGGCAGGTTCTGCTTCACTGCCCTGCGATGCAAGGAGTTAAGCCTCTTCATGTGTATGTCACCACTGCCGTCCCATGTCGTGGAGGCATAATCGATGTGGGATTTGACATGGGCATTGTAAAATACTTTGCAAGTGTCGACATCAATAAGATATTTTAGCTTAGACAGCATAAACACGTTTCTGGACACAGTTTTACAGACAACATTGATGTGAGATTGCCATTTCATCTGGTTATCAACAATAACTCCAAGTAGGCGATGTTCAGTTACTTGTGTAATGGTGTGGTCTTGGATTTCCAGGCTACGCAAAAGTGGCTTGAGCTGATGCTTCTGACGGGTTGCTATCGTCATACATTCGGTTTTGGTGGGATTAAGGATCATTGCATTTAAAGATTCAAGACACTTATCGCGGGTGTGGATTGTTGCGTCATCAGCAAACAAGTCACATGCAATTCTGTCATTCGTGAAATGTAGTGGCAGGTCATTGATAAATATGCAAAAGAGAAGAGGTCCCAGGACAGAGCCCTGGGGCACTCCTCTTGTTACTAAACCACTTGAAGTGTAAGAACCATTGGCTATCACGCGCTGCTGTCTGTCTGTAAGATAGGAAGCGAAAAACGAGGTTGTTTTAAAGGAATGAATAGATGCCTGAGAACTGCCGTCTGATGTATGTAAACAGTTGCTTGAAAATGAACCATCCAGATATATACTGAGCTTGGAAAGGAGAATTTCATGATCTACCATGTCGAAAGCTTTCCGAAGGTCTATGAAAACAGCACCTGTGAATTCGCCTTTGTTCATTGAACTTAGCCACGTGTCAGTAAGTCGCGATAAGGCTGTATGACAACTATGCTTCGGGCGAAAACCTGACTGGAGGGGATGGATTCATTTGCGTTTTCCCAGGTATTCTAACAGATGCTTATGAATGTGTTGTTCAAGGGGTTTACTTAAGACAGACAAAAGTGAAATGGGGCGATAATTGTTAACATCGGACAGATCTTTTCTTTTAGGTAGGGGAATAACTTTAGCTTTTTTTAGTTCTTTTGGGAAAACATTTTTCTGTATGCATAAATTGTAGACATAAGTTATTGTTTCTACAACATAGGAAAGTGATAGTTTCAGTATTTTGGGGCTTATTTCATCTGGCCCGGAAGATTGTTTATTCTTCATGGAACTTATTGTCTTACCAACCTGGTGAACTGCCAGAGGTGGAATAGCAAAAGGATGAAATCTCGCAGTTCGCGTTGTACAGAAATCAATCAGGGTGTCAGGACAGGTATAAGGCCGAGAATTTGTTTTTGAGGGGACCAGGGACTCGGCAATTGAAAGGAAATGATCGTTAAAATTATCGGCAGTCAGAGTAGTCGGGATTACAGGGGAGTTCCTACTCTTGCCTCCAGTCACTACGGCCATAGCGCGCCAAAAAATGGACATATTATCTTTGTCTTGTTTAATCAAAGGATCAATAAAAGATTTTTTAGCCTGCCGCACTAAATATTTGACACGATTGCGCTCACGTTTAAATTCAGCAAAACACTTCTGTTTTCTCAGATCATCTCTCACCCCCCTGGCACAACCATTTTTCGAACTTGCCGTTGCTAATCTAATCTACAAATAATGCACAAAGTGTGAAAATATTATATGAAAAAAAAAAGAAAACAAAAAGAAAAAGAAGAAGAAGATTAAATGATATAAAAAGAAAACAAAACCAGCAACAACAACAACAACAACAACAAAAACGTGCACACACACACACACACACACACACACACACACACACACACACACACACGAGCGCGCACGCACACACTGAGTATTATAGGGTCGCAGTGAAAGTATTAAGATAATGACGTGAGGTAATTGAAAATACTGGCTCTAAAATACGAAAGGGTTGTTGATGTTGTAACTTTCCTAGGCAAATTGTTCCACAGGCTATGGCCTGAGAACGCTAAACTTGTCTTGTAGAGATCGATTCTAGGTCGTGGTACAATAATGAATTGCCTTGATCTTGAGTACGTTGGTGATGGAAAGGAAAATAGTTTCTTAATATAATCAGGCATGTTGCTATTCAATGTTTTGAACATAATTATTCCCTTGTTGTACATTAAGTGATTTTTCAGGGGAAGAATCTCCAAGGTTTTCAGTTTATTATCGGTAGTTGAGTTAGGATCAGGTAGGATAAGTTTTGCGGCTCTTCAATTGGACCTCGCTTGCTCCATCCCACACTGTAGAAACATAGTCGATATGTGACCTGATGTGGGCGTTAAAGAACAGTTTACGTGTTTCTACATCAGTGATATATTTTAATTTGGCTAAAATGTAAAGTTTCTTTGATATTATGTTGCATATGTTAGTAATATGACACTGCCATTTAAACTGGTTATCTACAGTAACACGGAGAAGATGATGTTCTGTTACTTGACTGATGGGTTTTCCTTGAAGATACAAGCTGAGTGAGAGAGAGCCTAGCTGGTGCTTTTGACGGGTACTTAATACCATACATTCAGTCTTCGCTGGGTTTAGGATCATGGAGTTGTTACTACACGAGCTGTCAATGTCTTGTAGTGCGCTTTGTAGGCGTGTATCAATAATAGATAAATCCTCGTCGGGCATGTGTATTGCAGCATCATCCGCGAACATATCGCATGAAACATTATGATCGTTAATTGTGAGCGGAAGGTCGTTAATGAACAAACAAAATAAAACTGGGCCTAAAATAGAGCCCTGGGGCACGCCATGCTTGACTAAGCGGTGATTAGAATATGTACCATTAAGAAGGACTTTTTGTCTTCTGTCATCCAAGTAGGATTTGAAGAACGTGGCAGCGCTGTTGGTGTACAACGAAATTTTCTTTATCAATATATCATAGTTTACTAAATCAAAAGCTTTACGGAAGTCTAAAAAGACTACACCTGTTAGTTTGGATTCATTGATAGATGCTAACCAGGTGTCTGTCATCCTAATCAGCGCGGTATGGCAGGAATGGTTTGGTCTGAAACCTGACTGCAATGGATGGATAAGATTTCGGTTTTCTAAATATTTAGATAGATGTTTATGAATATGCCTCTCTAAAGGCTTTGACAAAACTGGTAGTAATGAAATGGGACGAAAATTATTAATTTCACTTAGATCTTTTGATTTTGGTAGTGGGATTACTTTTGCATCTTTAAATACATCCGGAAAACAGTTTTGTTTTATACAGAGATTGTAGATGCACATGAGACTCTCAACGATATATGGGAGAGATGTCTTGAGTATTTTTGAGCTGATCTCATCAGGCCCTGATGACTTTTTATTTTCCATCGAGGTAATTAATCTGCCCACTTCATGAACCG
Source organism: Semisulcospira habei (assembly GCA_036245525.1). Lineage (NCBI taxonomy): Eukaryota > Metazoa > Mollusca > Gastropoda > Semisulcospiridae > Semisulcospira > Semisulcospira habei. The sequence continues at coordinate 4,013,120 of BTPG01000003.1, forward strand.
CTATAGGCGGTATGATGAAAGGTTCGTTGTTTTTATTTTTCTGGTTACAGTAGTCTAGTAATTTGTCTGGACAAATATACTCATGTGAGTTATTTCCCAGTGGCATCAGTGATTCCGCCACAGAGACAAAATGGTCGTTAAAACTGTTTGCAGTGAGGTGGGGTGGTAAAGACGCACTACTTTTATTTGTACCTTTGGTTACTAAATTATGGCACGCCATACAGTGGAGGAGTCTTTACTTTGCTTAACTACCTTACTGAAGAGAGATTTTCTTGCTTCTAAAACCATTGATTTTACGCGATTACGCTGTGTTTTGTATTCAGCAAAACGCTTCGTTTTTTTAGCTCGTCCCTGTGTTCCATCGTCTCTATCAGATCCGCAGTTAGCCAGGGTGGTAAGGCGGCGTACTTAACTCTCTTTTGCTTCAGGGGCGCGTGTTTATTCAGCACACCGAGAAAGACGCGGTACCAGGTGTCCAATGTTTTGTTTGGGTCACTATCGTTATAAACGTCCGTGAACTGTGCTCTATCTAAATCAATCAAAAAGGCAATTTCATTAAAGTTTTTAAATGATCTATAAGTGATGCACGTGTGACCTTGCTTTTTCATTTTTGGAAGTTTTGACAGCCATATGCAGCTAACTGGATAGTGGTCGCTGACACTCAGACTATCAACTTGAGTGTTGCTAACTGCGAGAGGTTTATGGTCTATAATTGTGGCTGATGTTGGCGTAACTCTCGTGGGGGGTGTCACCATTTGTTGGAGACCGACTAAGGTAGTAGTACACTCCCATGATGGATGAGGTTTCAGAAAGTCAATATTAAAATCTCCAAGAAGCAGAACTCTTTGGTCTGAATGTCTGTTTTATCGATCATGTGCAAAAAGCTATCGTACCACTCAAAGGTGGCTGCAGGGTTTCGATACAGAAACCCGACAAGTAAAGGAGGGGATTTAGAGTGTTTGATTTCTACCCAAATACATTCTGCATCATCCGTTTCTATGTCTTTTCTTCTGCGGGTTATGTGTAGAATTGATTGATGGATGTATACCGCTACACCTGTCTCACCCTGGACTGACGGATCTCTCCTAATAATAGAATAATTTGGGATGGTGATGGCTTCATTACTGATGTGGGAGGCCAACCGAGTTTCGGTTAAACCCATTAGGTGAAAATAGTCGGGGGAATTAGAATAAACACAGACATCTTGAACTTTGTTTGCTAGGTGGTAGACATTGAGCTGACCGATACGGAATCTTTGTCCTTTTTTCGATGGTCCGCGCATGGCTTTACAATGTTTAAAGAACCAGGTAACAAAATATCAACACAAAGTACCAAAGCAAAAACTACAAAAGGAATACACATACAAGTAAATATCAACAGGGAAAAAAAAACACACACAACTAAAATGAAGTTAAATCAAGTGTCGGTAAGTAAACTGAACGGTTAACTTCAAGAACCGTGTGATGAAGCACCCCCGAAATAAAAATGGAAGTGAAAGTATACTGACTACAAGTACGAAATCTAAGAAACAGACAAGAGTTAATATCAAAGTTCACGTGAAATGAAGTCCATATGCTATTAAAACACACTTGCTTCGCCACTGCAAACATATAATATACGAGTCCGAGAGTGCGGAGTGAATGTGAAAACAGATACACTAGTCGTTTGATTTCACTTCGATGATCGTAAACTGAGTCAGGTGTACGGGCAGTCCGAAACAGAACAAGTACCGTAGTCATGCAATTTAAAATAGTTGCATAACTTACAGTTTGCAGTGCAAACTCACTGTACTATTATGTGTAATAGTTTCACATATACGACCAAGCACTAGTGCAACCAGGTGTAGCTGTCAACCATGTGTCTCTGTCACATAAGGAATTAATCTTTAAACTACCGAGTCACTGTCAAAACCAGACAACTAAATAAGTCGTTACTAATACTATAATGTCAGATCGAGCGTGTTTGATGACACATTCACACCTACACCTACACACACACACACACACACACACACACACACACACACACACACACACACACACACACACACACACACACACACACATACTCACACACATACACACACACACGGAGTGTATATGCGTACCTTTTTTTACTTCCAGCGCCAAGTAGGAACGACTAATCGACCCTGAAAGCCGGAAAGTAGTAACCGACCAGCTGTGCGCGGCGCAGAGCTGATCGGACAATGATTGATTGATTGTACATTGCTTAACGTCCTGACAGCAACAAGGCTTTCTCAGGACGTCTGATCGGACAAAACCTCCATCGATAAAGGTCCATCCATCGCTCCTCGTGTGGTTAGAACAAAGACAACATAAGTCTATACCGCTTGGCCCTGGAAGTAAAAGAGGCAGCGAGATGTCCTTCAGACAAACGGTCTTAGAAACTGAGCCAGCAACTTCAGCAGGTGTTGAGGGTCCAGGGCCTTGTTGGTCTCCGCTCCCTGACTCTGAAACCAGGCGTTGGTGGGTGGGGCGGCCATTGGCGGAACGATAGGCCCTGTTCCTGCTGGCACTAGTGGCGGGAAGTCTGAAGACTGGAGCTGGGGCCCCTGACGTGCTCGGCGATGTTTGCTCCCCAACCCATTGTCGGGCGCTGATTGGTTAAGCTGGCTGGTCGACGTTGAATGAAACTGTTGGCGGTTCTGGGCGTCGAACATCAAAGGATGCGATCCGCCAAGGTCCGACAACAAGTTGCCTTGAGGCCCTTTCTCGCCACGTTTCACGTTACGGCTTATAAGTAGGCTGCATACGCCCCGTTGACTGTGCCCCCCCGGCGTCTCTCTGTTGGTGGTGGGGGCCGCGGGGAGGGTCGCCGTAGCGGATCTTGAAGGCAATCAGTTTAATGCCCTCGTGTTGTCACGCCTGTACATGACTTGCTTGGGGGCTCCGTTCTTTGTCAGGAAAGTGGAGGTGTGGTCAACAAACTGAGTGTTTGTTTGTTGACAGGCCTGTTTCAGGTTGACGTTGGACAGGCGTGCAGGTCGTGACAGGGCGTGTTGACTGCTGAAGGGAGGAATGATGGAGGAGGCCTGGAGTGTAGCACGTGGGAATGCGGCGGACACTAGACGGATTAGCCTCAGCCAGGTGTGTGTCGGAACGGGACCCTGGTTGTCGCAGCAGCTGTTGATCCCTACGTGAAAAACTACATGGCGGATACGTGGAGCAGGGGGGAGGTTTGTAAGCCACTTGCCCAAGGCCTCGACTGATAGGCCGGACACTGCCAGGTTTTGCACGTTGCAGTCTGTATCCGACATTTTTCGTTCGCTGACCCGCTTCATAATGGAGTCGCCGAGCAGCAGAACGTTAGAATCTGACCTGATGTTCATGTTGCAGAGGTGGTCATACGGAGTCTTGGTAACGGGTGCAAACGTGGTTTTAGTGGTTGTCTGTTCAGCTTCTTGCAATAGTCCGTGTGTGATTACATCACAATCATCATCTGTGGCAAGGGCTGCGAAGCGATTACGCGTGGCAATATTAACAGCTGAGTTAGGAGTTCCGCTTGTTAACGACAGGCGTTGTGAAGTCACTGGTGTGCTATTGGTTGATGACGAGTCCTGCATACTGACGTGCTTGTTGCAGCTTGAGGGAGATGGGAAGTTTGATAGGGACTGGCTTGTACCCGGGTCTTGGACGGGCAGTGAGGTGCTGGATTTTGTTGAAGGTGACAGGGATTCAATTTTCAGCGTACGAAGCGTAGCGCCGTGCGTGTCTTTGCTGAGTGCAAGTTTCGTCACTTGTGTGGACAGACTGTTCTGTTCATCAGTTAACTTCTCAATCGCCTTTTCGGTTGAGGTTGCATAGTCTTGCAGGGACTGGTCAGCAGCTTGAAGGCCGTGCTTGAAGGCCTTGCTTGAGAGAGAGAGAGAGAGAGAGAGAGAGAGAGAGAGAGAGAGAGAGAGAGAGAGAGAGAGAGAGAGAGAGAGAGAGAGAGAGAGAGAGAGAAAGAGAGAGAGAGAGAGAGAGAGAGAGAGAGAGAGAGAGATGATGGTGATGATGATGATGATGATGATGATGATGATGAAACGTTTTATTCATGATAAAAAGTTTTAGGCAGAGCAATGCCTATCTTCCAGAGAGAGAGAGAGAGAGAGAGGGAGTGTCAATTTTCAAAACACTGTCCTATATACTAGCAGACCTAGTCTGTGTGTTAGAGCCTCTTTTGTTGTGCGTCAGCTATTCGGGTGCACTGCCAGCGTGACGATTACAGTGGACTGGAGATGGGTGGCGCCTGGCCGTGTGACAGTTTATTCAAGAGGTAAAATGGGCGGAGAGAAAGGAGACAAGGTCAGGAGACGTGTGCCATTTCACCTTTGTGAACTATCAGTATGACGTCGTGCACACGGGGGCGGAGTTTGGACAATATGACGCCCCTTCACTGCCGGGAAAAAAATATGAGCTCGACCCAACTGCAAGATACATAGATGCTCATGAGCCCACGCGACTGCGGGGGCTCATGAGGATCTATGCCCATTGCTGATACCAATTTCAAGTTATATCCATGTTTCTTGGACAGCTTTGGCTTTTGGTCGTTCAATGAACCAAGATTTCATAAACACAAATGTAACTTCATATTAGGGACAGGGTTACGCGTACAATTAAATGTGAAATGTGTGCATAATTATATGTACACAACGCCTATTCATGCGCTACATTTTATGACATGCCTTAAATCATGAGTCTGTTTCAAGGAGCAAAGAGGGGGGAGGGGGATGTAGAGCGTGCGAGAGAGAGAGAGAGAGAGAGAGAGAGAGAGAGAGAGAGAGAGAGAGAGAGAGAGAGAGAGAGAGAGAGAGAGAGAGAGAGGGGTAGAGGGAGAGAGAGAGAGAGAGAGAGAGAGAGAGAGAGAGAGAGAGAGAGGGAGAGGGAGAAAGGGAGAGAGAGAGAGAGAGAGAGAGAGAGAGAGAGAGAGAGAGAGAGAGAGAGAGAGAGAGAGAGAGAGAGAGAGAGAATCAATGAATCAATGAATCAATGAATCTTTATTTTACAACGGTGAAGATATTAACACAGTCAGTGACTATGTCATTTTTCGTACCTGCCGTTGCTACAACTACGACTAAGTACAAAAAAAAAAAAAATACATAAAAAAGATACATCAAAACACAGTAATACAAAATATATAGTCCACTAAACACAAACAAGCGCATACACCGCGCACAAACGCACTCACGCGTCCACACACAAAAACACACACACACACACACACACACACACACACACACACACACACACACACACACACACACACACACGCACACACACACACATACACATGATTATTATAATATACACGGACATTCGTGTGTCTACGAATAACTAGATATTATTATTTGAGTAATGTCAGATACATATAAAGACTTGCCTTGAAACGAGATAATGTCGGAGTGGCTTTAACGTGATTTGGGAGTGAGTTCCACAGTGTGGAACCCGCAAATGACAAAGTAGATTTAAATATATCTATTCAGGGTTTTGGAACAATATAAAGACCCTTCATGTTCCCATAGCAGGAATCTGATTTTTTAAAAAACTCTGTTAGATATTCTGGAGCGCTATGGTTCCACACTTTAAACATCAGTTCCCCTTTGTTATATTTAAAATTATTTTGAAGGGGCAGGAATCCAGCTTTACTGAGTTTTTCCTCGGTCGTCAAGTGCGGGTCGGGAAGAATTAATTTTGCCATTCTCCTATGTAAAGAATTTAGTCTTTTTAAGTGGACATCAATGCAACAATCCCACACCGTCGA
>BTPG01000003.1:4021382-4088882 GCA_036245525.1 Semisulcospira habei
GCCGGAATGGAGTTCCACAGTTTGGCCGCTGAGTAAGACAGACTAGATTTGAATATATCAAGTCGTGGCCTGGGTACTGACAGTTTGTTCCTTGATGTCTTGTATGGTGTGTTAGCATCCTTAAACAAATCCGAGACGTACCGCGGGGTTTTGGATTTTCGGACTTTAAACATTAACACGCCCTTATTGAACAGAAAGAGGTTACGTAACGGAAGCATGTCAAGGGCACTAAGTCGCACGTCAGTGCTGTTTCTGCTATTTGGAAGGATTAGCTTGGCTGCCCTCCGGTGGAGGGAATTAAGCCTCTTTAAGCACGCATCACTACACACGTCCCACACTGTAGATGCGTAGTCAATGTGGGACTGGATGTGAGCGCTGAAGAAGAGTTTTCTAGTTGGTGAGTTCGTAAAGTAAATAAGTTTTGAAAGGAGAAAAAGATTTCTGGACACAATTTTGCACACACTGTTTACATGCGCATGCCATGTCAATTGATCGTCTATAATGACGCCTAACAGCCGGCGCTCCTTAACTTGTTTAATTGGCTGACAGTTAAGGGAAAGGCTAAGTGGCAGTGGGTTTAGCTGGTGCTTTTGACGTGTAGTGATTAGCGTGCACTCTGTTTTATATGGGTTAAGTATCATATAGCTGTCTCGGCACCAATTTGAGGCGTCTAATAGACTATGTTGCAAAGAAAAATTAATTGTACATATTTTTGCCGACGACACGTTGAGAGTAGCGTCATCTGCAAACAAATTGCATCGCACATTTGAGTGTGAGATACACAAAGGCAAGTCATTAATAAAAATTAAAAACAAGAGAGGGCCTAAAATAGACCCCTGGGGTACTCAATGCGTAATGACACCTTCTGATGAACGCTTACCGTTGACAAAAACAAACTGAGATCTATTGCTTAGATAAGATTTAAAGAAGGCAGCGGAATCTGTGTCTATGTGGTATGCCAACAGCTTCTGTAGCAACAGTTCATGGTTGACTAAGTCAAAAGCTTTAGAAAAATAAAAAAAATTACGCACCAGTCATTTCAGCATTGTTTATTGAAGTTAGCCAGATATTGGTCAGATGAGACAGAGCCATGTGACAAGAGTGGCGGGGTCTGAAGCCTGACTGTAAGGGATAAATCAAGTTATGTGTCTCCAGGAAGTGACTCAGGTGCCTGTGGACATGTTTTTCTATAGGCTTTGACAAAGTTGATAAAAGTGAAATTGGCCTGAATTTGTTGGGGTCAGTGAGGTCTTTAGTTTTAGGCAGGGGAATAATTTTTAGCTATTTTCCAACTTCTTGGGACAGTACCTTGCTGGATTATAAAATAGTAGATAAATGTATAAGATTCGACCACATAGGGGACAGACAGTTTTAAAATGAAACTATTAATGCCGTCATGACCAAGGGAGCGTTTATTTTTCAGCTGACTAATAGACTTGCCTACGTCGAAAACAGTTAAGTACGGAATACTAAAAAAGTCTTTTGGCGCGAGTCTCTCGTCGCAAAAATGTTTTAGTTTTACAGAAATAGTCAGCTTGTTTAGGTTATTAGTACTTTTATTCAAAAGTGAGTCGGCAGCAGACAGGAAATGTTGATTACAAGTATCAGCAGGTATAGAAGTACATGGTGGTGTTTGACGTGATTTGGTAAAGGCATTGAGGGCTCGCCAGACAGATACGGTATCAGTTTTATTATCCATCAAGCGCTGGAAGTGTTTTTTCTGGGCCTCGAGCACCAGGTACTTTACGCGGTTACGCTGCTTGCGGAAGGCAGCATTATCTTTGTTCCGCTTCAGTTCATTTCGGAGGGCCATGGCGTCTTTAATGTCCTTACTTAACCACTGAGGTAACTGTGCGAGTTTGGCTCTCTTTTCACGTAGTGGCGCATGCTTGTCAAGTACACCAAGGAACAATCTGTACCATTCGGCCAACGCTTCTTCAGGATTATCATAGTTATAAACTGACTGAAAAGAGATTCCGCTCAGGTCGGCGAGAAACGCGTCCCGATTGAAGTGTTTAAACGACCTGTAATGAATAGTGGTATGCTGTTTTTTACGACATGACTTGTCCACCTTCAGAGCCCAACTACAGCACACAGGATAGTGGTCGCTAATCGCCACTTGAAGAACACGAGAGCTAAGGACCCTTGACTTGTTGGAAGTGTATACATGATCAATTAGAGTGGCAGACGACTGCGTAACTCTAGTTGCGGATGTGATAAGCTGCTTGAGGCCTACCATAGTAATAGTAGACTCCCAAGCAGGGTGTGGGGAAAACATGTTAATATTAAAGTCTCCGAGCAGTAAAATATCAGAGTTGCAATTGTTAACGGTGTCCGCCATTTGTAAGAAATCGTCGTACCACTCAAATGATGCAGACGGATTTCTGTAGACAAATCCAACAAGAAAAGGGGCCGATTTGTTTGTCTTCACCTCAACCCACACGCTTTCAACAGAGTCTGATTCCAGGTCTGTTCTTCTGCGTGTAAAGTGCGCAATAGAATCATGAATATAAACAGCTAATCCTGTTTGTTGAGGACGTACAGGATCGCGCCGGATTACAGAAATCTCCGGTATCGAAATGGACAAATCACTTATGTCAGAATGTAATCGTGACTCTGTGATTCCAAAAATGTGAAAGGGGTGGGTTGAGTCAGAAGGACGGTCAGATCGGGAATCTTATTCAGCAAATGATAGATATTTATATGTCCCACGTGTAAACTGTGAAATTGTAATGAGCTACTCGACATCTTAAAAGACTAGAAGTGTAATTTCAAGAAAATGACAAAAAAGAAAATAAGCATATGAAATAAAATGGTACAGGAACACACGTTTCAGAAGTAGTGTCTGAACTTAACACAACAGCCAATCGGCTTGCGCACGTGATGCAGAATGTCCGACAGTATATTTGTCTCGGCAGGAGCACAAGCACTATGATAGTGTTTTAAGTAATAGAGATCTATAGAGTCCGGTGTGAAACGTTAATTCCACAACTACCGTAAATTGTCTATGGCGCTGAGTCACTGAGAGTCAAGGTTGAGAACAGCACATGAGCATGCTTTATGGTTTGTTCCCGAACTCGGTTATGTCAGACGAAGCAGGGATTCCGTGGCTGCTGGCGGGGAGTTCAACGAAAAGAAATTTATTATATTTCACACTTACTGGTAAACAAATACGGTATCAATGTCAGGTCAATTTAGAAGTCGTGGACCCGGCTAGGCAACGGCCACTGATGTGATGACGGATAAGGCCCAGGGGGGTGTGTTGTCATGGTGATGTAAGGCTGCTGCGGCACGCCACCGTAAAAACTGTAGAGCTGCGGCAGGAGCTGCGGCGGTCCAAACACTCGGGGATCGGTGTTGCACCCCGTTTCAGTGGTTATCTCCCTCGATTCGCCACGCTGATCGTAACGAATTGAGGGAGACAACCAGTGTGCACCGTAAGGCTCCTGCCATGGGGAGAGATGATGGGGGCCAGAATATTGCGTCATTCCCGGCCATGGAAGTATTGACGGCGTCTGCTGAGTCACATCAAAGGACTGCTGTGGCGGCTGAAGCGGGGACTGCGGTGGCAAGGATGACGCAACGTTGACGTCAGCGTCACACGCGGAGCCAGGGGAAGCTGCCTGCTGCACATTACGTTGCCTGGTATTAGTGGTAACATTACAGTACCGCTTTCCCAGTGCTGCAGCCCGACTTGCGATGCCGCGCGGAGAGCGTGGCGGGCCGCGTGGCTGGTCGTTGCTTTGTGACCACGCCCGTTTGAAGTTGGCCGCAAGCCGGGTCATGCCCTTGAAGCTGGGATGAATCAGGTTGTGCCCGTCTTTTCGATAGAGGGCAAGACGCGGGACACCGGCAGTTGTGAAAGTGGCCGTGTTTTCGATAAACACAACCCCAAGCTTGCGGCAGGCGTGACATAAGTTAGCGTTGGACAAGTCTATGGGAAGTGTCAACCCACACTGTGTCTTGGGAGGCAGGATGCTGGAGGCGTGAAGACGGGCCTGAGGGAACACGCGCCTGAGAGAGAGAGAGAGAGAGAGAGAGAGAGAGAGAGAGAGAGAGAGAGAGAGAGAGAGAGAGAGAGAGAGAGAGAGAGAGAGAGAGAGAGAGAGAGAGAGAGAGAGAGAGACTCAATGAATCAATGAATCTTTATTTTACAAAGGTAAAGATATTAACAGCGCCAGAGGCAATGCCATTTTTCAAATCTGCCGTTGCTACATCTACAAACAGAACAATTACATTACATTAATACATGTATACGGGTGTGTTGGGGGAGGAAGAGCAATGGTAAGGAAGAAAGAAGGGGGGGGGGGGGAAAGGCAACAACACAGCAGCACTATACATACACAGCAGAAGAATGGGTACATTACTAACAATGACATCTACGTATAGAAAGCAAAGCTTGCAGATAGTTATCGCTGCGAAGATAAATGTTTAAAAAGACTTTTCTTGAAACATGATACCGTTGGAGTGGTCTTCGTATGGAATTCTCTTCTCTCTTCTGGGATGGAAGACAATTCCACAAAGTCGCCCCCGATAATGCTAGAATGGTTTTAAATAAGTCTATTCTGGTTTTGGGTACTACATACAGACTTTTTGTATTGCCATAGCGGAACTGTGACCGGACTAGCAACTGGGTTAGATATTCCGGAGTGTTGTCATTCCGAATCTTGCAAAGGAGAACACCTTTGTTGAATGCAAACTGATTATTGAGAGAAAGAAGTCCCACTTTGTGAATCTTATCATCCGTTGTCAAAGTAGGATCAGGTAAGATTAATTTCTCTGCTCTTCTGTGTAAGGAGTTCAGTCTTTTTAAATGTACATCTCTGCAGCCATCCCACACCGTCGAAGCATAATTAATATGGGACTGAATATGTGCATAATAAAATAATTTTCTGGTTTCAAAGTCAGTGAAGTGCTTCAGTTTGGACAGCATGAAAATGTTTCTTGAAACAGTTTTACAGACTTTATGTGTGTGTGCCTGCCATTTGAGCTGATCATCTATGATAATTCCAAGGAGGCGGTGTTCAGACACTTGTTCAATAGAATTGCCTTCGAAGGACAAATCAAGTGAAAGGGGGCGTAGATGGTGTTTTTGGCGTGTTGCAATTACCATTGACTTAGTTTTTGCTGGATGGATACTCATTGAGTTACGTTCACACCAGGCGGATACCTCATTAAAGCTCTGTTGTAGGTTTTCTGCAACCACATTAAGGTTTTTATTTGCCGTGTGGAGTGAAGTATCGTCAGCAAACAAGTCACATTCGACAGATTTGGACGTTAGGTGAAGAGGCAGATCGTTGATGTATAAACAAAATAGAAGAGTCCCTAACACTGACCCTTGAGGTACTCCAAAACTTAACCTCCTTCACTTCAGAGTGTGATCCATTAACTACAACCTTTTGCTTTCTTCCCTTTAGATATGAACTAAAGAAGGAAACTGCTGAGACGTTTTTTTTTTTGTTTTTTTTTTAAATGACTAAGTTTGCTTACCAGAGTGTCGTTGTTCACATGGTCCAACGCCTTCTTAAAGTCAAGGTAAATAACACCCGTCAGTTGCGAATTGTTTACGCTAGATAACCACTTATCTGCAAGTCTGCTTAGCGCTGTATGACAGGAATACTTCGGACGAAACCCAGACTGGAAGGGATGAAGCATATTATTTGTCTTTAAATACTGAGACAAATGTTTGTGTACATGTCGCTCCAGAGGTTTGCTTAACACGGACAGTAACGAAATCGGTCTATAATTATTTAGATTTCCCCTGTCCTTGGATTTCGGTAGTGGAATTACTTTTGCAAGTTTAAGCTGTGTAGGAAATACACACTGATGGAGACATAGGTTATAAATGTATGTCAGCGATTCAACAATGTAAGGTAGAGATAGTTTCAGAACTTTAGGATTTATGTCATCAGGGCCTGATGACTTCTTGTTCGCGAGACTACTTATGAATTTACCTACTTCATGTATTGCAATCGATGGAATGCTAAAAAGAGTCACAGTCTTCTGATTGCAGTAGTTAATTAAAATATCGAAACACTTATCATTGACACTTCCTTGTGTTGAGAAAACTTCAGCAACAGATAGGAAGTGATTATTAAACATGTCAGCGGATAGATCACTAGGGATTACCGCGGATGCACTAGAGCCTCGAGTAAGGGAATTCAGGACGCGCCAAATAGCTGACCCGTCTTTGTTGTTCTTAATAGTATTTCTTACAAAAGCTTTTCTCGCTTCGGGTAACATATACTTGACGCGATTACCCTGCTTTTTAAACTCGTCAAACTTCTTTTCTCTCCTGAGGGTGTTCCTAAGCTCCACGGCCTGCATCAGTTCTTTTGTAATCCATGGGGGTAGGTCCGCGCTTTTGACACGCCTCTCCCTGAGGGGTGCGTGTTTGTTAAGTACCCCAAGGAAAATGCTGTATCATGCAGACAGAGCAACCTCTGGGTCGTTGGACTCGGTTACTGAGTCAAAGCACGCATTACTAAGATCATGTAAAAATGCGTTTGGGTTAAAATGTTTAAAAGAGCGATATGTTACGGTGATATGACCTTTCGTTTTAGTCTTTGGAATTTGCGCAGCCCAGTTACACACTACAGGGAAATGATCGGTAATGCTCAAGTATTGAACAGAAACGTCAGTCACAGATTTAGGGTTATTGGTATAAATATGGTCTATGAGAGTGGACGATGCAGCAGTAAACATAGTGGGTGACTGCACCAGCTGCACCAGCCCAAATAAGGAAGATGTTGTTTCCCATGCGGTGTGGGGTTTCAGTAAATTGATATTGAAATCACCCATTAGAACGGTGTCGGAGTTTACTTTATAGACTTTATCTAAGTTACAGGTGAAATCGTCGTACCAACTAAAGTCAGCCGCCGGGTTACGGTACAAGAAGCCTACGTATGATGGAGCCAAAAAAGGACTCTTTACTTCAATCCACACGCACTCAACATCTGTGGCTTCTAGATCTTGCCGTCTACGGACTAGGTCTTGAATAGACTGGTGGATGTAGACGGCAATGCCTGTTTGGCCTGGGGAGAAAGGATCTCTTCTAATTACAGAAAAGTTAGGGATACTAATGGCTTCATCACTGATGTTCGAGCTCAAGCGTGTCTCAGTGACGCCAAACAAGTGAAACGGTGACGGTGTGGGATCGTTAAGTAAACAAGCTAAGTCAGGTATCTTATTGTAAAGATGAAACACGTTAAGATGACCTACACGTAAGGTACATACAGGCATAAGAGACTATAAAACAAAAAATGTAAACTCAGTGTTTCACAACACAAAAGAAACACACACACACAAAAGCAACACAGTGCAAACCGGACAGGTAAAGGTGAACCGTCAAACAGAACTACACAAAATAATTTGATAAACTGACAGTGCAAGAAAACAAATAATACCAATAGCGCGTTTTCACTGCAAACTAGATAATGTCCAGTTTTGCGCTGATAATGTATTTACCACCTGCCCGGTGGTTTGAGTGCAGAGGTTTTAAGTGACCTCTGATTCTTGTATAGATGTGGCACAGCGCACAAACTAAATTACGCGTTGAGCTTTTCAACAATTAAGTCACAATCACGTTAGTCCACAAGCTGTAAGACATGTGACTTTATAATATAGATAGTGTAGTGTTGTTGCCTTGTACACCAAAACCTAAAAAACTAAGGGATAGTGTATCGGATACTCACAAGCAACGCTCACACGCATTACAAGTGATTAGCCGACAATTAGTACTTTGGTAGGAAAGGCAGCAGTAGTTGGGCGATGATCTGCATGGTTTGGGCTGAATCGTGGATAGGGTTGCCCGTTAATCCTGATTGTTCCCACCCTCGGGGGCCTTTGATCATGCTTGTGGCGGGCGCAGCAAACGGGTGACCGACGGGTACGTACCAACTAGCCTGCGGCATGCTGGGGAAGACCACTTGTGACGCGATGTGCGGCCTGGCGTGTCCTTGGTCAGCGAAATGTGAAGGGGCGTGGCCAGACGAGTGGTTGTATGGTCGCGCTGGGGCCGGGCCGTGGTGTGACGTCATGAAGTGCCCGCCGTGACCCTGCTCAGGTCCGTGGAGAGAACCGGTGCCGGTGTGGGGGTTGTATCGGTTTCGGCGTGCCAGTTCCTGATATTTGGGAAACTGACCGGCTCTTTGGGGAGAAGCGTTACGATGACTGTCCTGGCGAGGATAGCTTCTGGGCTGCCTACTGCCACTGACGTCGGTTTCCACCTGCCTCAGATGTGTTTTGGGGGCGGCGTGGAGCACCCGCGAAGCAGATGTTCATGGCGAGTTTCATGGCACCGACAGGACTGGGGTGAATGCCATCCTGGTACAGCTTCTTCCTTGGGGCTCCGTTGGCTGTGAGGAAGGTGGGGGTGTTGTCGATGAACAGAATTTTCATCTGATCACAGGCCTCCCTAAGGGCACCATTAGATTCGGAGGCGGGGGCGGAGAGGGGGTGGTTTTGACCTCTCGGGGGCATGATGGAAGAGGCCTGAATGCGGGAATTGGGGAAGATGGAGGAATGGAGGCGGATGAGGTGCATCCACGCCGGCTTGGTGACGGGGCCCTGCTGTCTGCAACTGTTGATGCCGACGTGGAATGTCACCAGGCGAATGTGTGGCATCGTTGGCTGTTCACGGAGCCACTCAGCGAGCTCACTGACGCGCAGCTTCGACACAGACAGATTCTGTACCTTTACTCCGTCAACAGACATCCTCTGCGCGTCAACCCTTTTCAGAACCAAGTCGCCGATAAGTAAACGATCGACATCAGGCTTTAGAAAGAGAGAGAGAGAGAGAGAGAGAGAGAGAGAGAGAGAGAGAGAGAGAGAGAGAGAGAGAGAGAGAGAGAGAGAGAGAGAGAGAGAGTTTTGCAATCCTTTACAATACCCTTTATGTGTGCTGGGCTGTAATTGTGAACCTCACTGCCGTAAAGTCGAATATCACAGACCGCAGACGGGCACAAAAGTCCCCTCCCCCTCAACCCCCACTACCCATTTTCCATCGTCCTATTTTCTACCGGGACAGCACTGCTTGCTCCACACGGAGAGGGGCCTAGAAAAGGTGGCCTAACCAAAGCTCGTCCCCTCGCAACCCCAGTTGGCTAGCCGCGGTCATCGGGCATCTTCTCCTGCGGTCAAAAAACAAGAAAGAATAACGGATCCACTCTCATGACGACCACGACCGGACTCAACGTAGCATGCTGGAACGTCCGAACCATGCTCGACAAAGCAGACAGCGGACGCCCTGAACGTCGCTCCGCCCTCATTGCCCATGAATTGCGGAGGTTAAACATCGACATCGCCGCGCTCAGCGAAGTACGCCTTCCGGACGAAGGCAGCCTCCAAGAACTTGGTGCTGGGTACACCCTCTACTGGTCAGGCAGGCCTGCATCAGAAAGACGGCTTTCAGGCGTTGGTTTCATGGTCAAGACATCCATTGCGACTAAGCTGGAAAACCTACCAACGGGCCACTCAGACCGCATCATGTCCATGCGCCTCCCACTGAGACACCAGCAGCACGTCACCCCTCTCAGTGTGTACTCCCCAACCCTCCTGGCAGAGCCTGCTGAAAAGGACAAGTTTTACACTGACCTGCGCAGCCTCCTACAGAGTACCCCTGCAGACGACAAAGTCATCATCCTTGGCGACTTCAACGCCAGAGTGGGCCAGGACTCTGAAGCCTGGAAAGGAGTCCTTGGCAAGCATGGCGTGGGGAACTGCAATGACAATGGCCGCCTACTATTGGAGTTCTGTGCGGAGCAGCAACTGGTCATCACCAACACTACTTTTCAGCAAAAGGACAGTCGAAAGACCACCTGGATGCATCCTCGCTCCAAGCACTGGCACCTTATCGACTATGTCCTAGTGCGTCAGAGGGACCGCAGTGACGTCCTCCTCACCAGAGTGATGCCCAGCGCAGAGTGCCACACTGACCACCGCCTTGTCCGCTGCAAACTCAGGCTCCACTTCAAGCCAAAACCCAAGAAATGGGGGCCCCCCAAGAAAAAGCTTGATGTTGCCAGCCTTCAGCGTGACGATGTGAAAGCTGCCTTTCAGACAGATTTACAGCGCAGGCTCAAAGACACAGCGGACCCGGTAGACTCCTCCCCTGAAACACTTTGGGAACAACTGAAAACTGCTATTGCAAAATCCTCTGCAGAAGTCTTGGGTTTCGCCAGAAAGAAGAACAAAGACTGGTTTGACGAAAACGATGTAGAGATCCAGGAACACCTAGCAAAAAAAAGAGCCGCCCATCAGGCCCACCTAGCCCAGCCTTCCTGCCCTGTGAAGAAGTCTGCCTTCCGCCTCGTCTGCAGCAGTCTCCAGCACAAGCTCAGAGATCTCCAGAATGAGTGGTGGACCAGACTTGCACAGAGGACCCAGCTTTGTGCTGACAATGGTGACTACAGGGGCTTCTACGAAGCACTGAAAGCAGTGTATGGCCCCAGGCACCTGGTACAAAGTCCCCTGCGAAGCGCGAATGGCCAGGCACTCCTCACAGATAATACCTCCATCTTGAACCGCTGGTCGGAATACTTTCAGAGCCTCTTCAGCGCTGAGCGCACTGTTCAAGAAGCAGTCGTCCTACAAATCCCACACCTCCCAGTAAAGGTTGAATTGGACGAACCGCCCACCGCTGAAGAGACCCTCACAGCCATCCACCAGCTCAAGAGTGGCAAAGCAGCAGGCATTGATGGAATACCGCCAGAGATCTGGAAACATGGAGGCACAGCACTGCACAACAAGCTCCATGACCTCTTTCTCTGCTGCTGGGAGGAAGGAACACTACCAAAAGATCTCCGTGACGCAGTCGTTATCACCCTGTACAAGAACAAAGGTGAGAAGTCTGACTGTTCCAACTATCGGGGAATTACCCTGCTGTCCATTGCTGGGAAAATCCTTGCAAGGCTGCTCCTGAATCGGCTGGTACCTGCCATCGCTGAAGACCAACTCCCAGAGGGCCAGTGTGGCTTCAGAGCAAACAGGAGCACCACCGATATGGTCTTTGTGCTGAGACAGCTACAGGAGAAGTGCCGCGAGCAGAACAAAGGGCTGTACGTAACATTTGTCGACCTAACAAAAGCGTTCGACACTGTGAGCAGGCAAGGCATGTGGCAGATCCTGGAGCGACTTGGCTGTCCCCCAAAGTTCCTCAACATGATTGTCCAGCTACACGAGGACCAGCAAGGCCAGGTCAGACTCAACAATGACCTCTCAGAACCATTCCCTATTCTCAACGGCGTAAAGCAGGGCTGCGTGCTGGCACCGACCCTCTTCACCATCTTTTTTAGCATGATGTTGAAGCAGGCCACAGTGGACCTCAATGATGACGATGCAGTGTACATCAGGTATCGTCTCGATGGCAGCCTGTTCAACCTCAGACGACTGCAGGCCCACACGAAAACCCTAGACCAACTGATTCGTGAGCTGCTTTTTGCTGATGATGCTGCCCTCGTTGCACACACAGAGAGAGCCCTGCAGCGCATCACGTCTTGCTTCGCAGATGCTGCCCAGCTCTTTGGACTCGAGGTCAGTCTGAAAAAGACAGAGGTCCTCCATCAGCCGGCACCCAAGACAGTGTATCGCCCTCCTCACATCACCATTGGCGAGTCTGAACTAAAGTCAGTGCACCAGTTTACTTACCTTGGCTGCATTATCACGTCGGACGCCAAGCTGGACAAGGAGCTTGACAGCAGGCTGGCAAAAGCGAACAGTGCTTTCGGGCGACTTTTCAAGCGGGTGTGGCACAATCAACAGCTGAAAACAGGCACCAAGATCAGCGTGTACAGAGCTGTGGTCCTCACCACCCTGCTGTATGGTTCCGAGTCCTGGGCCCTCTACCGCAGCCAACTACGACTCCTCGAACGCTTCCACCAGCGCTGCCTGCGTACCATCCTGGGCATTCACTGGAGTGACTATGTCACCAACGTCGAGGTCCTTGAACAGGCTGAAACTGTGAGCATCGAGGCTTTGCTGCTGCGGACACAGCTCCGCTGGGCGGGGCATGTCTCCAGGATGGAGGATCATCGCCTACCAAAGATCACCCTGTTCGGCGAGCTTGCTACTGGACACCGTGACAGAGGGGCACCAAAGAAGAGATACAAAGACTGTCTCAAGAAGTCACTTAGTGCCTGCCAAATCGACCACCACCAGTGGTCTTCGCTTGCTGCGGACCGTGACACCTGGCGCTCCACCATTTACAAGGCAGCTGTCTCCTTTGAGGACTCTCGCAGAGCTAGCCTTAAGGACAAGCGGCTCAGGAGAAAAAACAGAGATGCCGCAGCTCAGAACCCTGGCCAGACCTTCCCCTGCAGCCACTGCGGTCGAACCTGCCTGTCTCGGATTGGCCTCCGCAGCCACGAACAAGCCTGCAGACGTCGTGGGCAACTCCTATAAAATCTTCGTTCGCGAAGTCAAGCCAAGAGAGATTTTCTACCTGATCACATAATATGCTCTAGTGTTCCAGTATACTCATGAAACCGCATTCCGCGGCGAAATGTGTCACCTATCCCATACTTTATCCCAATGACGGCCGATTTACTAAGGCAGGACGTTGATCGACTATGATAATTCATGAAAAGTGCCAGATTAGCTTGGCGCCTTTGAATTATCAAGGTTGATACAGATCTTGCAACTGGTGTGTAGACGACCATTCATACTAATCCGGGAACTGCTGGATGGAGTTACATTCCAGACGTGCCGCCTCCGGACACGCGGCATAAGCCGCGTATCCGGATGCGGCACGTCACGAATGAGTTAGATGGAATGTAGCAAATAGTGTCGTGTCGCTGTTTCTCTTTCTCAGGAATAACTTGCCAGTGTAACACGCCAGCATGGCTTAACTTTAGGTCAACTTGACCCCAGGACATTAGTGCGTGTCAGTTAGCCACGTCAAACGGACACCCGGTCGATCTGGCGAGACAGTTTCTCACATTAAAAGTGATATCGTGTCGATTTGGAATAGAGGTGTTACGCGTAAAATTGGCCCAGAGTTGGTCTGGCGTTGGGGTCATGAAGGCGAGTTACACCTGTTATGTAAATAATCGATTTCTATTAAGAATGCAGCTGTAATCTCTGCTTTGAATGGAGACAGAAGAATGCGCACCAGATTCATGTCTCTAGATGTATTGTGCAAAGCAGCGTTTATAACTACAGTAAACTTCACACACACACACACACACACATACACACACACACACACACACACACACACACACACACACACACACACGCACGCACACACACACACACACACACACCTAAACACACACACAAACACACACGTAAAAAAGCAAAAACACACACTTACACCTAAACACACAAACACAGACACACAGAGACACCGACACACACACAGACCACACACACACACACACACACACACACACACACACACACACACACACACACACACACACACACACACACACACACAGATGCACGCAGGTACATAAACACATTTGTTATAAAAGCAAAACAATTTCCACTCTACCGCCTGTTCTTAATGTCATAATTACAGTGAGTGTGTGCTGGTTGTACTAATGAATTCAGGTAACGCAGTGTGCGTCACAAAATATGCACAGACGTTTTTATTTCTTTCAAAACATAGCTAGAAATAGGGAGTAGTATGTTGAGCACTGTATGCACCTGCACAGCAGCACGCTGGGCGTAGGATTGATTAGTATACAACAGATTATGTGAGCACAGTTTGGTTGGTTACATAAAAATCCGATATATATATATATATATTTTAGCTGGAAAATAGCTGGATTAATTTTCAGTATCAACTTCGTGTAACTGCTGAAATAAGAGCAAGAAAGGACTTTGCAGACCAGGGACAAAACGAAGAAAAAATGAAATATTTTTCAGATAGAAAAAGTATGAAAATGGAACCCAATTTTTTTTAAGCTAGCCACATTTTTGCATTGAACGATGACACACCTAAATTTACTTGATAGAATGATATGTTCCTTTTGTAAGCGTTACATCCTAAAAGAAGTGACAAAAGTTACGTAGGAAAAACAACGACATCGGAACACACAACCCTGAATCGGTCGGTTTTGATGTACCTAGTTGCATGTGTTCTTACATGTGCCCATCGTATTTGCACCCTGCAAGTTACTTCCTGCATCTTTTGTATTCAGACCGCAAACAATCAAACAAACTTTTCAGTCGAAAACGCGATGCAACATCCGTCAGCTAGTGTGCGCTAGTCGAACGAATTTCTTGGAAGTTAATAGTCTATTTTTATCAATAGGCTTATTGTGCCTGTTTAAAAACATTACATACTAATTAAGTCCTGATAAATCGTTTCTTTATTCAAACTCTAAAAAAAAGAATGAGAAAAGCAGCACCCCATGATGACTTGCGTTAGCATTCTTGCCACGCTGGTCGGTATGGGAGTACCGACATTTGCACTAAACTCACACGAGTGAAACGCGAGCCGCTTACATGCTTTATCGTGAACTCTGATCGTTCCAAGTGAAAACCTGCAATGTGTTTTAGCTTACGGTTTCTCAGGAAAATGATGATGATAATAATAATAATAATAATAATAATAATAATAATAATAATAATAATAATAATAATAATAATAATAATAATAATAATAATAATAATAATAATTGATAATAATAGCATTTACATAGCGTTGTAACCCATCATTTGTCACGCTGGCTCTATGCGCTTAATAACGTAAAGACACAAAGAAAGTGACGCGAAAACAACTGAGAGAGCATGCTGACAGTGAGTGATAAAAAAGATCGATTAACAGATAACTGCCAGCTTTGAAAGATAAGGAGCTAGACAAATGCATGAGCTTTGGGGAAAGGGTACGTTTTAATATTGCTACTGAATGCCGGGAGAGATAGGATACTGCCGCTAGGATACAGGAAGAGCATTCCACATGGATGGGCCAACGTGGCAAAAAGCGCGTAAGCCTACAGTGGTGAGTTTAGTGCGGGGAACTTTAAGTGTGAGCGGATCAGAGAGGAACGGAGGGATCTGGACGCAGTGTAAAGTTGACGCAGCTCAGTGAGGTAAGTAGAGGTGGAGTGGTGTATGCACTTGTAGCACAGAGAGCAGATCTTGTACTGAACTCTCTGTGCAATCGGAAGCCAGTGGAGGGATCGATGCGTAAACTGTATTTGTTCACAACATGTTTCACTACAATAACGCACAATAACCCCAGTGGTAATCACGGATGAAGCTTGATGTCAGCGTGTGTATGTCTCGTGCACGCAGCGGTTAGTTACCACAGGAGAGAGACAGCGGGGAAAAAACAAAAGTAATACGCACTAAATCAGTACACTTAATATAAAAAGTTTACATATCAAGACAAGATGAGATGAACCATAACCACAAAGTCATTTATGTCATTTTACACGAATGTGGTTTCTATCATCACTAACTCTGCAGTTATTTGGCAAAGGACAGTATGCATTTTATTGTAGAAAAGCGAGATTTTCATGGTATATAACAATTGCGGTTTCCTTGCAATTAAACCGCGATTTTGATATAATATGAAGCTCTCGCTTTTCTACGAATAACCAAATAAGGGTAAAATTACTAGTGCGGCCCAGATGTGTTGCTGTGAACATATTTTTCGCGCGCACACTGCGCATGAGACTATCAATATTTTGTTGACTAAATATATACCGTGCTTTTCAAATGTGGTTGAGTGCTTTATTGCTTCATTGGAGAGGTTGCTTTTGTTCCTGGTCACTCTCTTGTTTCTTTGACTGACTACAGTTTCCAGTTGACAGGAAGTGCTTCGCTCTAGAAAACAAAGAGCACTTGACATGAATGCCTCCATCAGTATGTGAAACTTTGCGCCAAGCCAGTGAACACATCGATGGACTGGCGGATAAGGGTCGAGTAAGACGCATGCATGTATGCTCTCATTGACGGACGGACAGACAAAGAAATAATTAGATTGAATGAAAGAATGAATGAACGAATTAATGAATGAATGAAGAACGAACGAACAAACGAAGAACGAACAAACACACCCACGCACGCGCGCACAAACGAACAAACGATCATATGAACGAACGAATGAGGAAAGAAACGGCATTGTTTGCACGACAAATGTGTGTAAATCTGTGTGTCCTGAAGTGACATGTACAGCAGGATTACGTCAAGATCCGTACTGCAACTGGCCGTGCAATACGAAACATTTACTCTTTCTTTATTATTGTAATTTGTGGAATAAACGAGTGAGTGAATGTGAACACACCTGTGGTTGCAAAATTGTAACTGCCCCTTGAGGGATAAATAAAGTTGTTTTGAATTTGAATTTGAATTTATATGCAGCTATATTGTCATTAAATGACTACAATTACAGTACTTGGTTACATTTAAAACACACATACTTTTTGTGAAGCTTGTAGCGATAAGACAACACAAGACCGACACCAATTCCAACCAAGGACCAGAAGGAAGCAACGACAGCTATGATGCCCACAAGTAAAGTCTGGCTGACAGGAAAGGGGGCTTCTGAAACAAAACATTCGTGACATCATGAAACTTTGACTTAACACAAATTTACACAATATAATCTGCTTATATGTAAACGTGATGTCCTAGAGAATAATTCTCACTGGAAATGTACAAATACGAAAAACGCAAGCCTGTTGCTTGCTGCAGTCTCTGTATTCAGAGATGTTCTGATTGACTGACACTGGTTTGCACAGCACAGACCATTCTATCTATCTATCTATCTATCTATCTATCTATCTATCTATCTATCTATCTATCTATCTATCTATCTATCTATCTATCTATCTATCTATCTATCTATCTATCTATCTATCTATCTATCTATCTATCTATCTATCTATCTATCTATCTATCTATCTATCTATCTATCTATCTATCTATCTATCTATCTATCTATCTATCTATCTATCTATCTATCTATCTATCTATCTATCTATCTATCTATCTATCTATCTATCTATCTATCTATCTATCTATCTATCTATCTATCTATCTATCTATCTATCTATCTATCTATCTATCATCTATCTATCTATCTATCTATCTATCTATCTATCTATCTATCTATCTATCTATCTATCTATCTATCTATCTATCTATCTATCTATCTATCTATCTATCTATCTATCTATCTATCTATCTATATATCTATCTATCTGTATCCCGTAGTCTTGCCGACCGTTGGGGCACCCCAGATGACTTGGCAACCGGCTCCCTCCATTCCTCTCTGTTCTCTGCTATTCTCAGCGTATCGCCCAGCTTCAGTCCTGTCCACTCTGAGATATTGTCCTCCCATCCTTTCCTCTGTCTTCCTCTCCTTCGTCCTCCTTGCACAGTGCCTTGCAGGATTGTTTTGGCAAGCCCTGCTGAACGCGTGACCTGCCCATACCACTTCAGTTTGCGTTTTCTCACAATGGCTAATAGGTTGCTTCATAGGGCCCGATGGCTTGCCTGATTTTGCTTCCCACTTTCTCGTTTGTGATGTGATCTCTGTATGAAATGCCAAGCAGCCTTCGAAAACATCTCATTTCAGTGGCTTGTATCCTCCTTTCAAGGTCTGCTGTGAGGGTCCATGACTCGCAGGCATACAAGAACACTGAGATGACTAAGGAGCGCATCAGTCTGATCTTGGAGCAGAGTGTGATGTTTCTGTCCTTCCATATGGTCCTCAATCTTGTCAGTGCTCTTATTGTCTGCGCAATCCTGGACAGTATTTCTGGTTTTGATCCCTCATCTGTGACAATGGCTCCTAAGTATTTGAATTTTTAACTGTTTCCAGTTTTTGGCCTCCAACCATGATTTCAGTGCCAATGCCACTGGCGTTATTGGTCATCAGTTTGGTCTTTTCTGCACTGATTTCCATCTCATATGCAATGGCTGTACTATCCAGCTTTTTCACCAGCTGAGCTAGCTCCTTCTCTGTTCCTGCAAGACCATCAATGTCGTCCGCAAAGCGCAAGTTTGTGATTGTTCTGCCTCCAATACTGACAGTTCCTTCGTGATCTTTCAGAGCGTCCGTCATGATTCTTTCCAGGAAGATGTTGAAAAGAGCAGATGAGTGCAAGCAGCCTGGTCTGACTCTAACTGTAGTCCTAAACCAGTTTCCTATTTTGCCGTTGAAGCAGGCTGCGCTAGTGGCCTTGTTGTAAAGGTTTGCTATGACTTTGACCATTACACGTAGTGAATCAACAAAACACTTCTCTTGTTTTTTTTTTTTTTTTTTTTTTTTTTGTTGACCCCTAAAACATCATGAAAATGCGAACAACTGGTTGACTGTTTGGGCAGAGTGTTGTTATAGATCACTTTGTAATGATTTTATTATGAATATTTACTATTTTTGTTCTGTTTGAGTAGTTTAGAGAGTGGAATGGGTAAAGTACAGAATACAAATTACCATCCAAATGATCCATACAAAAGAATGTCAAGAATATTTTTTCTGCTGTCTGTAAATTCACGTACTTTTCGTTGCCAAATCATTATGCACAGATATATCGAACCCTTATGAAAAAGTGTCATGCAATGATTTTTGAAGGAAAGAAGAAATGTTGCTTAAACAAGTCATGATAAATGTGTAATGATTAATCGTGTTTCGTGGTACGAATTTTAAAATCGCTTCTGTCCAACCTGGCAATAAGAAAATAATTAAAATATGGAGTCGCAAGGACCGAAATCACACATTATGAACTATCCATAATATAATTATTTCTTTTAACACATTCAGCCTGACGCACTACAGCAGGAGATGGGTCGACCATGATAATTCAAAGGGAGTGCCAGATTAGCTTGGCGCCTGTCGGCGCCAAGCTAATCTGGCACTTCCCTTGAATTATCATGGTCGACCCATCTCCTGCAACATGTGCATAGTCATTAGATGACGCCTCCAAAATTTGGGAAACACATGCGCCGGGCTGAATGAGTTAAAATAAAGTAACTGGTTACACATTTCTTAACATTAAGACAGCACTGTTTGCTCTGCATGTAGAAATTTAAGAACATGAACTGTATATATGTCACGTGCTGGTCTAAAAGCAAACAAAACTTAAAATATGTTAATTTATCGAACCTCATTTTACAAACGAGTAGAAAATAATCATCACAGTTACAATGTATGTACTTAAAAATGATGCAAAACTGTTTTAACTGAAAACAAAATCTTTTACTTTCTTAAACAGATTATTGAGCAACAGACGTCCAATTTCAAGAACTACAGGTAGCGCAGACAAAGGGAGAATTTGAATAAATATGAGTAAATGGGCCAAGCAGGGTTCAAATATACCTCCCCCTTCCCCCGGCCCTCCCCCCAATCCCTCCACCTCCCCTTCACCCGTCCCTCCTCCACTGTCCCTCCCCCTCCCCCTCCCCCCACCTCCCCCCCCCCCCCCGGCGAAACAAACTGTAAAACCAATCATGCGGGCCAAACCACGGTTACCCTGGGAACTAACAGACTAAAACTGAGTTAAATTGCACCCGAGTCCATAATGGCGGACCAGTTTAACTCATTCTGCCCGCGAAACAACACGGACAGATATGGCTCGACCATGATAGTTCAAGGGTGGTGGCAAGATAGCTTGGCGCCTATAGGCGCCAAGCTATTCTGACACCACCCTTGAACTATCATGGTCGATCTGTCTCCTGAATGGTAATGCAGTCCTAGGAGCATAACTCCAGAATGTGGACATTTCGTACCTCGGGCACAATGAGATAACATGAATGACACTAGCGTGATAATGTTTTCAGTTGAGTCTGTCTATTCACCAGAAACACCCACATTCCAGCTAGTGCTGGTATTCCAGGTAGTGCTGGCGTTCATTGTGTCACAGGAACAAGTCAGTTTAAAAAAAAAAAAAAAAAAAAAAAAAAAAAAAAAAAAACGGTATAAATACTGTGTTTATTGGGGACGTCAGTCGTCCCGCGACTCACGTTAGTTTCCTTGTGGCCTATGTATGAACCAGGCCAGAAAAGCGGAGCACACGTACCACGTATATATAACTAGATCTCCCTTGTACCTACAGCACTTAAGAGTCCGAAATAGCTCAGGCGGTTAAACGTCGGAGCAGGAGAGCGAAGGGAATCGCCGGGTCGTGGATTCGAATCTCGTCCCGGCCCCGGTAGCTGGACTCACAATCCAGGGGGAAAAGACGGATTTGTTCAAGAGCATGCCCGTTGAAAGGTCATAGTAAATCAAAGTGGCACAGTCGGAGTGCGCCTGAGTTGTTCAGTGTTCATGTCGTACTCCATAGGCAATAGATTTCCCTTTCCCCCATAACCCGCCCGTCAGGGCCGTCCATTATCACTTCGGTGCCGTTGACGTTAAACCCGGAACTAATCAATCAATCAACCTACAGCACACAATATCACACGGCGCCTGGCGTTGAGCCAGATGTCACTGCTGTATCTTACAATTAACCCTTTGAGTGTCGGTAGCGGTTTTTTACGCGATGGTTCCTAAAAGAATCATCTCGACTAAAACCGCTAGCAACACGCAAAGGGTTAAAGCGTGCATCAAACATAAATGTACTGTAATATGCATATGTGAGCACCGTTTTTTCCTAAACAAAGTGATACCATCGACTGTAATTCTGAGATAATGTAGTGCTGCATATGTGTGACCACGGCTTTGTGAAGGAATGTAGATGTATGAAAAATACAAGAAAACAAAAACTAAATGGTTTTTTTTCTTATTATTTTTGGGCAAGTTGAAATGAAACTTAACTCATTTTACCCCAACAACGAAAATCCTTACATTTTGCCGTTCTCCTCTGTAGACTGCATTGCAGTGCAGGACACAGATCGACCATGATAGTTCAAGGGTGATGCCAGCTGGCATTACCCTTGAACTATCATGGTCGATCCTTATCTTCCTGTGGTCTTTCTGAGGTAGAATGAGTTAAATAGTATGTATCAAAGAAAGGACACGCATTAGCTGCGTATTTGACGATAGTCACTCTCACCTTCGCAATGCTTATCCGTGTTCGTGGGAACTGGCCGGGTTGACCCTACGGACGTAGATTCTGTTGGCGGTGGCACTGGAGGTCCGGCTAAAGTGAAAATGAAGAATAGATTCAAAACTCAAATATCTCTGAATTATCAACAATAAGCTAAAGAGTGTCATGTGTGTAATCAATGAAAAGTCCCGACCACTTCCTAGTGCGCAAAGGCCATCGGGCGGACATCAGACGCCGCTGGCCCGCGCACGGCCGTGCGCGGGCGAACGGCGGCCGACGTCGGCCCGATGGCCATTTTGCGCATTAGGTTTGCTCTTGAATGTCAATGTACATTTCACTCAGTCCAGTGGGCGAAATAGTAGTTGTATGTTAACCTTTTCGTTTTCAGACCCTAGCAATGGCGTCTCTGAACCACGACAGACTCATTGCTAAGACCTGCATCTCCACCGTGCACAAGGACATAGATGAGACCAACGAGAGGTATAGATTCTCATGCACCCCGCAACTTCGGTGGCTCATAAGGATCTGTGCGTCATGTCCTTGGATATTACTTTTGTGTTTAGGCAGTGAAAGGGGTTAACTCATTCGAGAAGTGCTGCCTCCGGATGAACCGTCTCGAATGAGTTAAGGAATTTGTCAGTTGAGAAATAGACCACACCCAGCAAATTGATCGTCCGTCAGGTGCAGCCCGAGCGGACATAGGAATATTACTAAAATGAACCATTTCTCACCATGTAGACGTGCGGTGCAAAATCTCACGTCGGCTTCTGGTGGGATCACCTGACAGCAATACCGACCCTCAAGGTCTTTGGTGAAGTTTGTTATTTGAATGACAGCTTCATCCGACACATCACCATTAAATATATTGTTGCCGTTAACCTGACAGTTTAGGGTGGCAGGGTATCTCCAGTTGCAGACAAGAACACGGTCTGAAATGAAAAATAAATATAGATCTTTCATCCCCGCGTTGTGCTTGCCTCAACCTATACTGTAAACATTACACCCCATGATGGAAAGAACTTTGCACACCACATCATACGACACAAAATAAACTACAATCAAATTATAATTAGATAATCTGTAATAACAACAACAACAACAATAATAATAATAATAATAATAATAATAATAATAATAATAATAATAATAATAATAATAATAATAATACAGCGCTTTTCTATAGAGTCCTTCCCCACCTACGCAGGTTCGGAACGCTTTACAAATGATAATAACCACACACAAAACTATACATCACCACAAAAAAACAAACAGTTCAGGCATACTAACTACAGTCTTTCACACAACGAACACATTCTGTTTACAGTTACACCATCCAGAATCACGTGATGGGAGGTAAAGCAAATTAACACTGATATGCCAAATTAAAGAGATACGTTTTCAGGTTGGTTTTAGAGACTGAGAGTGTAGGGGGCTGGACTGTACGCGTTTAACACACCAGGGCCATTATCAGCAACGTCGAGGGCATAGCGCTGGACTTGGGTATCATGTTTAGTTTCCTTGAGGTCTATAACGAAATCGCAAACGATATTTCCAGACGTCCCAAGGATGGTAACGCTGCATGTTGTCGGTGGAAACATCGACAGTTATGAACACAAGTTTAGTCACCTCCATATCAGATGTGTTCGTTTGACAAGGTACACGAAGTCAAACATTATACCCTGCTTAATGGCAACGTATCAACTTGCAAACGCATTCTAAGGAATTGTTAACGAGGGGTAGTTTATTGACCCAAGTCTGTGTATACTGGCACAGGGTACTTCAAGCAATCATCGAAATATGAATGCAGCAGGGACTGATGGATACGAAGACAGAGACGGCACTGTTTTACTTACCTTTGGGAGCATCTTCAGTCGGTGTACCCGAGAGAATAACCAGACAGAGAAAGGCGGTTTACCTCGGGAAAAAAAACTTTTAAAATGTACTTTGTCAGACACGCACACAGACACACAGACACACACACACACACACACACACACACACACACACACATACACACACACACGCACACACACACACACGCGCGCGCGCGCGCACAGAGAGAGAGAGAGAGAGAGAGAGAGAGAGAGAGAGAGAGAGAGAGAGAGAGAGAGAGAGAGAGAGAGAGAGAGAGAGAGCGGGAGAGAAAAAAAAGGCATATTGCGTCAGCTTAATTAGTACCAATGATATTTACCAGTTTACTGAGATATATTAATTCATCAGCAGACGTAACCAGGCCTGAGAAAGAAAACACATCTGCAAGTCTAACCATGAAACGAAAACAAAGAGAATGTGAGTTGAAGAACGACAACAATGAACGAAAGCATAATTTATAGTTTTGCCAGTGATTTCTAATGTGCTGTATGTGCGATACAAACAAAATAAAAATAAATGTCTATCATAATAAATGTAGCAAATTATTGAATTACACACCTCTCAATCTAACATGCTTGCTACGCTAAACATCTGCTATTTAGTCAAGTCAAAAAGAAAAGAAAAGAAAAACAAAAATAACACACACACACACACACACACACACACACACACACACACACACACACAAACACACACACACACGCTCGCACACACAAGCACACACCACACACTCACAAACACACACACACCAACACAAACACACAGGGATAATTTCAATTTGATAAAGTTTGGACAGATGAGATTAACTCATTCGTGACGTGCCGCCTCCGGATACTCGGCTTACCCCGCGTATCCGGAGGCGGCACGTCTCGAATGAGTTAAATGCAAACAAGACATACTAACTTAAAAAACACACACAAGCAGGTCCGCAAGCATACACCAATATTCCGACACCCACAGTCTGTCAGGCCTACTGCAAAGCGCAATGAATACACACAGCTATTACAGACACATAAAATCTTATAGCAAACCCAGGGCAGAAACCTAACCCGGCTGCTGGGGTACCTCCCGAAGCACACAGGTTGACACATACACAGCCGCTGTTGTCGTGGTTAAGTGACCCCCCAATATTAATAACCGCAGCATGGCTGCAATGGCAGTACATAAGCAACATAATTTTGGCGTCTACAGTATTTTTTTTTTCAAAAGAACTACTTGATTATATTTAGAACTATATAAATAACAAAGAAAATATATAATACAATCACGTAATGCGCGATTCATCTTTGAGACTCTATAAAACAGCTAAGAGGGTTATCGAAAATTCACGAAAGCGCAAACTTGACGAAAGAAACGAAAATTAGGTATCACATGTTCCATAAATTAACACTAACTGCGTACTTGTTGTCATCCGGTGCAATTTACTTGGCAGCAGACACACCACCGAGCAGAGAATAAGGCAGCAACTGTATTTTAGTATATTTCTAATTACTCTCCGTGTATACGCTAAGTTTTGATTTTTTTAATTGTTAAAATTTATTTGCTTTTGCTCCCCCCCCCCCCCCCCACCCCTCATCCTTACTCCCTCACATAATCTCACCCACGCGCACTCTCACACATTACACAATCTTCATCGGCACTTAGTGATTTATCAGATTACCCTTTGCGTTTCGGTAGCGGTTTTAGTCGCGATGATTCCTGTAGAAATCATCGCGACTAAAACCGCTACCGAAACGCAAAGAGTTAAATATGCTAAACCTTTTGAACACAAATAAGCGATAAATGGTTCTGCCACCATGGAGTCGTTTCGACTAAGAGGGCACCGAAACGAATATGAACAGACTTTAAACCCCAACTCAGTTCGACTGTCGCATCTTACACCTGTCTGAGGTAGACCTACTCCTGTGGCAAAAAAATATAAAGGGAAAAGCAGCATGCAGACTTGAACTAACACAGTTTTCACTGGTGACGGGCTTATGATGAAGCAAATTAATATCAGCTCGGTAACTGTGTCCTGACTAAACACGAACAGCAATAGACAAAAAGCGTAACAAACCTTACCTGTTTCACGTCTGGAGCGCACTGCGGTGTCAAAAAAAAAAAAAAAAAAAAAAAATTCCCGTTACGAGTCGCATGTCGTTGCCATATTGCATGCATGTAACTCATTCAGCCTAACGGCCGCATTTCCCAAATTTTCGAGGCGTCATCTAATGACTATGCATCCGTTGCGGGAGATTAGTCGATCATGATAATTGAAGGGCAGTGCCAGATTAGCTTGGCGCCGACAGGCGCCAAGCTAATTTGGCACTACCCTTCAATTATCAAGGTCGACCCGTCTCCTGCTGTAGTGAGTCAGGGCTAATCACCACACACTAATCACCACATAGTGTCATCAACATATAATACACGCTTTTAAGTATAGAAACCGCGTTATTGCATCTTCATCATAATCCACAGAAAATAATTAAATTAATGACACCAAAATGTTCTGACTAAAAGCTCTCATAAACGCTGCGCTTGCGAATGGAAGTTCCCGCCGCCGTTGTCATTGTAATAACTATGGTGGTAATGTATGGTAAACCGCAGATGTTAGAATAGCCCGAATTATCCTTATTGTAAATGTGTTATAGTTGTGCAGGAGGCCAAAAACACTACGTCAAGCTGTTTGGTCGTTGATTTTGTTTCGTACGTAGTATCCGTGTTGGTAGTGTGTATTATCACATCTAAGATAATATTAGTTGTATTGCGAGTCAGGCTTTGCCAGTGGTTTTTGTCGCCTCGAGGGTCCGGTGAAGGGGGTCATAAAAAAAATGATGTCGGAGGTACGAGTCGAGGGCTATAGCTATAGATCATCCCCCCCCCCCCTCCCCTGACCGGACCAGAGAGGGGACAAGAACCACTAGTAAAGCCTAACTCGAAATACAACGATTTTGTCTTCAACTGTAAAACGTATGGGCGTGAAGTGTACCATTGAATAAACCCAAACGGTTTTGTGTGACTTAGAGATTAAGGGGACGTAAATCGCCATACTTCCGACTATCAGTCAACAACCTAGCGGGAACTGCATTCGTCTAGAATTTCTTTCTCATGGATTTTTTTTTTTATGTAACTCATTTTCAGTCATTCTTTTGACTGTTATTGGTAATATAGACCGAACACAACGAGTGCATATAGTTATTTTGTTGCGAAACCCCGTCACGTTAATTTATCAAACTTCTTGTTTTTTCGCCGTTCCGAATGTTATCAGAACGTGATAGGGTCTTGGCTTTAGATTAAAATTGCTGTAGTTGATATTATCTATCTTGTCCAATTTTTTTAGTTATGTTTTATATGAAACTGGTACCAACTGTATCACAGAAAACCTTATATATATATTTCTGTTTGTTGTGTAGCCCCTTAAACTGTTTATTTCTTGGCATATGTTTCTTTCGAGGTTTGACTGAACGAAGATTAGGGTGTGTTTGTACTAAAAAATGTGATTGGCCAAACGTTTATTTGAGGGAGAACGATTTGCTCAGCGAGTAACGTTGTCATCGTAACACTTAATAAGGGATTCCCATGGTACAATGTGACAAGGGGACTCCCATTGCCTTGAGAAACGTCGTACCATGGTAAAACAGCGAATAGAGCCAGTCCAATGAACAAAAGTGTAAAGACCCTGAAAGTGACAAATACCATTGTTGATTGAACACTCTCAACCATGGCCGGCATAACACATATATACATTACATAAAGGTCACCGTTGAGTACATGTTGCATCCCTTGTTACCTTCTTTGTTCTTTCCCGCATTAATTTGTGTAATTCCTTTTGGCATGTGTTCCTCAGAATCTGTTTAGTAAACGTCAAAGAGTTATGAGTTGCTCTGCCCGACTAATTTACAGACTACCGATACGTGAGCACATAATGCCCTTACTTGTTGAACTGCACTGGCTGCCTGTATCTCAGAGAATTGTGTAGAAGGTTTCTGTTATTTGTTACTATGTTATTACCGGTTCTGCTCCCCCATATTTTTCCGACCTGGTTCATATTTACACGTCTTCAAGAGCCCTCCTTTCAGCATCAGACACGCGTATTTTCAAGGTTCCTAGGCGAAAGAAGTCTAGCCAGGGGGAGCGTGCTATTTTTTTTTTTTTTTTCGGTCCAGTCACCAGAAACGCCCTCCTTGCAGCCCATGTCAGACATGTTTCAACTTTGTATACTTTCAAAGCACTACTGAAGACCTATTTTGTTTCTTATGCATACAGTTAGATGCATTTTCAGTGCTTTAGCAATCTTCGGCAGTAACTGTTCATGTAACAATGTGGTGTATGTGTGTGTGAGAGCGTTTGATATGTACCACTTAAGTTTTTGTAATATTTATTGTAGATTTTACCTTCTTGTACTTTTTGTTCTGTGATTTTTATCTTGTAAAACGCTTAGAGCATCATTCATTTGGAGGTTAAGCGCTATATACATGTATAATATTACATGTAAACTAAGCAGGCTGTTTCGTCTGAAGTAGATTCGTCCCCTATATAAATCACGCGTCCAAATGATAACGATTTTCCAGCATTACGTAAAACACGTTTGATGATATAAAAATGCGCAGCACATTGTATTATATTTTCACTTTTTAAAAACAACGCGTAATTTAGTGTTAAACATTTTATTTGATGTCTGTTCACTCACAGGTGATATCAAAGCATAAACACTGTCATAGCAAGAAGAGTAAATTTGCAATAATGTGCAATAAACATCTTAAAGCAAACAAACGAAAATAAAAGAGGAGGATCTAATATCAGAGGAAGGGTTATATCAGGGCTGACAAGTGTTTTTTTTTTTTGTTGTTGTTTGTTTTGTTTTGTTTTGTTTTTTTCCCAACAAAAAAAGTGCTGTTGCTTTTCTTGTTCAAAATCGGGCAACATAAATTGGACATCACTCGAAAAAGAATGTAATCAACACCATGCACTCAAATCAGTTGATTTCCTGGCCAGGTTTCTCAAACGTATTCTTTGCGGCCGTGTACATACGAGGAATTAGACAAAGAATCGATGTATTGATTCTGATCCACGAAAACGTCTGTGTCCTCAAATCTTTCGCGAGGGTAATGACAAAACCGGCAGACACCAGTGACGTCGTTCTAGCTGTAGCCAGTGCTAGTCTTGCTATTTCGGCATATATGTTAACTCATTCTACCCCAGACACACCACAGCAAGGTAAGGATCGACCATGATAGTTCAAGGGTGATGCCAGAATAGCTTGGCGCCTATGGGCGCCAAGCTATTCTGGCATCACCCTTGAACTATCATGGTCGGTCTGTGTCCTGCACTGCATTGCAGTCTGCAGAGAACAACGGCAAAATTTGTGGATTTCGGTGTTGGGATAGAATGAGTTAATTTCTTAATCTTAGAATGTATGTTGTGATTTGTATACTTTAATATGATATATTAAATTCATATTTCAGTTTAATTAGAGGCCATCGAGCGCAAATCTGTCAGCAGCTTAAGTTATTCAGCCCAGACGCATTACTACATTTAGCTGTAGAAATCTGCGGATAACTATGGTGTGTGTCAAAGGTGCACATCGCTGGTCCTAAGTGACATGATTTTGAGTGTCTGTGCCGGCTCTCATACACTCTATTCAGAGAGGTAGTGTTATTGCTGCGAGGGTAATTTTTTCGTTTCTAATGATGCTTTACCTAAGTATCTTTACCTAAGGTCTAAACCTCGACATGTGAGAAGTGAAATTGACTGCAGTGCAGAAAGTCGGAATAATTAGCAATGTTCTGTTTCAACTATCTTGGAAGACTGACAGTGCGTGTGTCCGAGGGGTAAAGGATCAAAGGTCAAAAGTCACCGTGCACGCACGCTCGCAGTGTTTGACTGAAGTGCGCAAACACGCAAGCCCTCGGTGCACTACTGTACGCACGATCGGTCCTAGTACAATACTATTAGCAGGTCGAGCGGAAGCCGCATTGTGGTTTTCACATCATAGCGAGTACGGAAGTTTTATTCTACTTTCTGGTGAACATTTTCGCCAAAGGGATGCCGGAGAACATCACTACACGTGTACACTGACACGGGTGTATATCGCACCGAAGACCACATGACCTGCAGTATTGCGATACACTGATAGCCGGGTTTTGCTTTGTGACGTAGGCTTATAAATATGCATATTGATTTAAAATAAGGCCGAAGCAGACGATACATTCGCGACTCGGGTACGAAAACAATACACCGTGCAAACCACGAATTTCGACATTTGGCATTGTATTTACATCATAAAGCTCTAAGACAGTACACAAAGGACCCATAACGTACTGTCAGCAGTATCTGTTGCAGTTTTCTGACTGATTTGAGATGCTTGATCCTGGGAATATAACATAAAAGCAAAAAAATCAAATTTTGACTATTATTTATCACCTGTTTACCATCCGGAAAACTGACGTACACGCACGTAATTTAACAATTCGTAAATTTTATGTTTACATATTCTTTATTTATTTATTTTTTTCAAAATGGTTATGTACGTAGAAACAAATTTCGCACACGTCTGAAGAAATGGAAATGTACGAAACTTAAAACACTCTAATAACAAAAGTCAAATGTTATTCCACAATAGATACTAATTTGCACATTCAGCCCTGATGGATGGAACATGACAGTTCAGGGATAGTGCCACAATAGCTTGGCGCCTACAAGAGCCAAGTTATTCCGTCACTACCCTTAACTCATTCAAGACGTGCCGAATGAGTTAACTTTCATGGTTTATGACCTGTCTCCTACATTGCACCGTGTATCTTTCAGAGGACGACACAGGAGGCAGTTTTGAATCGTAAAGCACTGTCTTCCCAATAAAAAAAGGAAGTAGAAATGTAACTAACAAGAGCGATTTCTCAACCAGGTTAGGGTAATATACCGCACTTGCGTCTGCATTTCGAGTAATATTGCATAGCGTTGTGACAACATTCGGGGGGGGGGGGGGGGATGATGTTTATGACTATGATTTACAATCTTACAACAGACTGTCATGTTTTTTTTTTTCGAAATGACCAAGACGTTTTCATGATGCCTAGTGTAAAAACAATAATAATGCATAACAATAAAAATTCTCATCATTAACTGAATTTCAGGGTGTGAATTTTTATTGTCATGAGAAGTTACGCCTCTTGGAGATCACAGAAAGCGCGGCTGAAACCGTCACACTGGTTACCGCCCTCTATCCGATGTACGATCAAGCATAGTGGTTTGAGGGAGGTATCCAGAGTGTGACTGCGTAAGTGTATAGGGACCAACGAAAAGATTCGAACGATGCCTAATTTCCATATCCCACCCCTCCTAGCCAACCAAAACCCGCGCTTTTCCTACATCACAAGGCGGGTCAGCGTCGCGGTGTGAGCCGGAGGCCACCAGGATTTGACCTCACTCCCCACAGGGCTACCGAACAAGCGGCAACACTTGCGTTTCAGTCTCCTCAGACTCTGGCACACAACACCCATCATGCAGGTTCCTCTTTTGATATTCGCTTTCGGTGAGTGCGGAATCGTTTTGGATTTTATTTTCAGTTGTTAACTCATTCAGCCCCGAAACATCACAGCAAAACATGGATCGAGCATGATAGTTCAAGGGCGCTGCCAAAATAGCACCTCCCTTGAACTATGATGCTCGATCTGTCTCTAGGATTGTAACTTCACAATTTTGGGATTTCGGTCCTGGGGCAGAATGTGTTAAAAGTAGTTGAAAGTTATTTTTTTTAATTTTTTTTTTGTTTGTTTGTTGATGTTTTGGGGTTTCACTGAATTCAATTTTTTTCATCCTAAATTCTGAAACGCGTTAGGATGGGGTTGCATCATTGGCTTGTTTTGGATCATAATACAAAATCAGTCCTGCGCCAGGTTCGGTCCCAGTGCGCATTGCCGGCCATCGGGCCGACGTCGGCTCGATGGCCTTTATTGGGCATTGGGGTGTGGGTGCATGTTTGCGCATACTAGGTTGCAGTTCTGTAGCATCACTGCATCAGTTCAAGACTTGTGCTGGCAATAAACAGTCAGACAATTTTCAAGTTGTTACCGTGTGTGGATTGTACTGCGCCATTTTCATTGTTAACCCTTTTGATCTAATCTACAACGCTCTCTCTGTCTGTCTGTCTGTCTGTCTGTCTGTCTGTCTGTCTGTCTCTCTCTCTCTCTCTCTCTCTGAATGTCTGTCTGTCTGTCTCTGTATCTGTCTGTCTGTCTGTCTGTCTGTCTCTCTGTCTGTCTCTGTCTCTGTCTGTCTCTGTCTCTCTCTGTCTCTCTCTCTCTCTCTCTCTCTCTCTCTCTCTCTCTCTCTCTCTCTCTCTCTCTCTCTCTCTCTCTCTCTCTCTCTCTCTGTGAAACGTGTGTGTTCCTGTACCATTTTATTTCATATGCTTACTTTCCTTTTTCATTTCAAGTTATTTAACTTACACTTCTAGTCTTTTAAGATGTCGAGTAGCTCATTACAATTTCACAGTTTACACGTGCGACATCTAAATATCTATCATTTGCTGAATAAGATTCCCGATTTGACCGTCCTTCTGACTCAACCCTCCCCCTTTCACATTTTTGGAATCACGGAGTCGCGATTACATTCTGACATAAGTGATTTGTCCATTTCGTTACCGGAGTTTTCTGTAATCCGGCGCGATCCTGTACCTCCGCAACAAACAGGATTAGCTGTCTATATTCATGACTCTATTGCGCACTTTACACGCAGAAGAAAAGACCTGGAATCAGACTCTGTTGAAAGCGTGTGGGTTGAGGTGAAGACAAACAAATCGGCCCCTTTGCTTGTTGGATTTGTCTACAGAAATCCGTCTGCATCATTTCAGTGGTACGACGATTTCTTACAAATGGCGGACACCGTTAACAATAGCAGCTCTGATATGTTACTGCTCGGAGACTTTAATATTAACATGTTTTCCCCACACCCTGCTTGGGAGTCTACTATTACTATGGTAGGCCTCAAGCAGCTTACCACATCCGCAACTAGAGTTACGCAGTCGTCTGCCACTCTAATTGATCATGTATACACTTCCAACAAGTCAAGGGTCCTTAGCTCTCGTGTTCTTCAAGTGGCGATTAGCGACCACTATCCTGTGTGCTGTAGTTGGGCTCTGAAGGTGGACAAGCCGCCATGTCGTAAAAACCAGCATACCACTATTCATTACAGGTCGTTTAAACACTTCAATCGGGAGGCGTTTCTCGCAGACCTGAGCGGAATCGCTTTTCAGTCAGTTTATAACTATGATATTCCTGAAGAAGCGTTGGCCGAATGGTACAGATTGTTCCTTGGTGTACTTGACAAGCACGCGCCACTACGTGAGAAGAGAGTCAAACACGCACAGTTACCTCAGTGGTTAAGTAAGGACATTAAAGACGCCATGGCCCTCCGAAATGAGTTGAAGCGGAACAAAGATTATGCTGCCTTCCGCAAGCAGCGTAACCGCGTAAAGTACCTGGTGCTCGAGGCCCAGAAAAAAACACTTCCAGCGCTTGATGAATAATAAAACTGATACCGTATCTGTCTGGCGAGCCCTCAATGCCTTTACCAAATCACGTCAAACACCACCATGTACTTCTATACCTGCTGATACTTTTAATCAACATTTTCTGTCTGCTGCCGACTCACTTTTGAATAAAAGTACTAATAACCTAAACCAGCCGACTATTTCAGTAAAACTAAAACATTTTTGCGACGAGAGACTGGCGCCAAACGACTTTTTTAGTATTCCGTACTTAACTGTTTTCGACGTAGGCAAGTCTATTAGTCAGCTGAAAAATAAACGCTCCCTTGGTCATGACGGCATTAATAGTTTCTTTTTGAAACTGTCTGTCCCCTATGTGGTCGAATCTTTAACATTTATTTACAATTCTATAATCCAGCAAGGTCCTTTCCCAAGAAGCTGGAAAATAGCTAAAGTCATTCCGCTGCCTAAAACTAAAGACCTCACTGACCCCAACAAATTCAGGCCAATCTCACTTTTATCAACTTTGTCAAAGCCTATAGAAAAACATGTCCACAGGCACCTGAGTCACTTCCTGGAGACACACAACTTGATTTATCCGTTGCAGTCAGGCTTCAGACCCCGCCACTCTTGTCACACGGCTCTGTCTCATCTGACCAATACCTGGCTAACTTCAATAAACAACGCTGAAATGACCGGTGCGGTATTTTTAGATTTTTCTAAAGCTTTTGACCTAGTCAACCATGAACTGTTGCTACAGAAGCTGTTGGCATACGACATAGACACAGATTCCGCTGCCTTCTTTAAATCTTATCTAAGCAATAGATCTCAGTATGTTTTTGTCAACGGTAAGTTTTCCTCAGAAGGTATCATTAAGCATGGAGTACCCCAAGGGTCTATTTTAGGCCACGGCAGTTTACCCTTCTCGAAATTCCTCTCTTTAGTTGGGCTCTGTGCCAGCTGTGACCCACTTAACTGATAAGTGCGCGCGGGTCATAGCAGGCTCCAGCCTAGCTGCTGGCGGGAAGCGTTGTGCTCTTTGTTCCCTGTTGAAGTCTGTCAGGCATGTGATAAGTTTAGTCTGTTTATAACTTATTATTACCGTGGTTAAAATGTTTTAATCGTAAATATTATTATGTAATACTATGCTTGAAATTGTCCTCTTCAAGCTCATATAAGTTTGGTTTGATGAACCTCTTCGAATTCTGTGCTTATGACTTGATTACAACGTGTGTAGTTTGAGGAACTTTCCTTCCGCTGTAGACAGCAGTGCTTGTGTGTGTACAAAACTTGCTTTCTGTGCCGGATGTATTACTCCAATGTGTACCCTTATCTGATGCATATATGTAAAGTATAGCTTGTTAAAGCCATGGAGAATGAACATTCCTTTCCAAGACATTTGGAAGCCGTGAATTCTTTGTGTAGACTTTGTGGTAGAAGGTCTAGGCGAGCAGTCAAAGACAAAAACAAATCCGTGTTTTTGTGCACTAAATACACCAGTGATATATTTTCGTGTTACAACATTGATGTGCTCAACGACCAGGAAGGGAAGCATTCTAAAACAATTTGTTGCTTGTGTCGTGCAAAGCTTGCCATTTCTGTCTGGTCCTATTACCGCCAACTTAGACCAAACTCTCAACAACAACAAAATTCATGCACAGGCCTACCACGGCAGGGCACTGGTTGGTAACCACTGCAATAAATATCTTAAACCACCAGTTTATGAAAACATAATTATGTCAGAGTGTCATAGAAAAAACACAAGAACTGACAGATGACACAAGCCTTCTTGCAAAAGCACGAACAATATGTCACAAGTTCGAACAGCTGAACGCACGCTACTCAAAAGTCCATCAGGGCATATCACATCAGCAGCCAATAGATGACGAAAGTATTGTAGGGATACAAGATTCCATACAGAGATACATGTCATACTTTCGAGGACAATTTCCTGAAATCCGTGTGATCCCCAAACAACGGGGCGGTCCGTGGCGCAGTGGTTAAGGCGCCTGCCACCAATGCCAAAGGTGCGCGGTTCGATACCGGGTTCCGGCGTTGGACTTTTCTCCTCTGGTAAGTGTCACCGTTAATTCGGGCGGACCGTCGGGGGTTCTTTCTCCGGGTACTCCGGTTCTTCCACCACCCCCCCCCCCCCCCACACTTTGGTACCGGTCTCAGGCCACTTTACAAATTTCAAATACAAGCGATCAAAAATCTCTGTAACTTCAGTAGCTGACTGGCCCTTCGTTTGTCTTGTACTGTGATTGTCTTAAATGGCGTAAATCCGTGTCTGTTTCGTGAGTGTGTGTGTTGGGTTTCAGGCGCGGCGCTTTGAGTCGATTTCCCCAAAATTGAGAAAAAGCGCCCATATAATAACGGTATTATTAGAGTACCATTGTGTGCCCTTCATCAGGAGATGGGGTATGGGGACTGTTGGGGGAACAGGGGGGCGAGGAAACTCATGCAACCGTGAATATCTTGAAAAGGAAGGCATGGGCACAGAGAGATCCTCAACAGAAGCTTAGAATCCTTCTGACAGAGCATTTGGCTTTAGTTTCTCCACATTTTCATCAGGTATTCATAGACTGTCACTCGTCCAAAAAATGACACTGATCGGCCTATCAAGTTTAGACACAGGATCACAGTGACCCTTTAGACACACTCATTTTAAGCTATTTTAATGTGACACTAAGCCAAAACTGAATCTCTTAATAGCAAACAGTAAACCTCTGCTTTTGTGCTAAAATTGTGATATTGTTAAAAACATTGACTGTATCGGTGAAATTCGCATACTTCATGTCGGCGTGCTCTGAATGGATTACCGTTTTCACTTGGGCCCACCAAACCGGCTTTAGCAGGACTCAGGTATGTGGTTCATAAAGATTTTAGCATGGGATATGCCAGTTAAGACATCTGTTGACAGCACTGACTTTGTCTGAACTTTCCAAAAACTTCCGTTTTTGAACTGTGATGCGATGAAAAGTATGATAAACTAACGGAAGGCTGCATCTAATCCGTCTCCTAGTGATACTTTAAGCTAGTGCATGACAAACATCCACGCAGATTACCCCAGCATGTTTGGTATCCAAAGATAGTACAATTTCTCCTCTACAAGACGATATATAATCAAATAATCACTCACAACTGCAGGTGAACTAATTCCGGTTTACAGACAACATCTGTAATTTACAGCTTATTCGCCGATGTATGCAGCAGAGGCTAAGAGCTAATCGGGGTCAAGCACAGTAGTACTGTAAACAAAGACGGCTGCTGCGCTATTCGTATCCCCAGCGGAAGCGAGACCGCACAGCTGGTGCCTTTTCAGTGATGGTATTTAGCGCGCTGATAGTAAGAGGAAGTAGACTGCCTCGCTATCTCAGTGCTTTCGCGAAGCCGATCTCTAAGTGTGCTGGCGCGCGCCGGCGGGCATAGAGCTGAAAACTAAAGAGCATAGGGTAAACTGCCGTGAGGCCCTCTCTTGTTTTTAATTTTTATTAATGACTTGCCTTTGTGTATCTCACAATCAAATGTGCGATGCAATTTGTTTGCAAATGACGCTACTCTCAACGTGTCGTCGGCAAA
Source organism: Semisulcospira habei (assembly GCA_036245525.1). Taxonomy (NCBI): domain Eukaryota; kingdom Metazoa; phylum Mollusca; class Gastropoda; family Semisulcospiridae; genus Semisulcospira; species Semisulcospira habei. Next base: position 4,057,251 of record BTPG01000003.1, read on the forward strand.
AATATCTACAATTAATTCTTCTTTGCAACATAGTCTATTAAACGTCTCAAATTGGTGCCGAGACAACTACATGATACTTAACCCATCTAAAACAGAGTGCATGCTAATCACTACACGTCAAAAGCACCAGCTAAACCCACCGCCACTTAGCCTCTCCCTTAACTGTCAGCCGATTAAACAAGTTAAGGAGCGCCGGCTGTTAGGCGTCATTATAGACGATCAATTGACATGGCATGCGCATGTAAACAGTGTGTGCAAAATTGTGTCCAGAAATCTATTTCTCCTTTCAAAACTTATTTACTTTACGAACTCACCAACTAGAAGACTCTTCTTCATCGCTCACATCCAGTCCCACATTGACTACGCATCTACAGTTTGGGACGGGAGTAGTGATGCGTGCTTAAAGAGGCTTAATTCCCTCCACCGGAGGGCAGCCAAGCTAATCCTTCCTAATAGCAGAGACAGCACTGACGAGCGACTTAGGGCCCTTTACATGCTTCCGTTACGTAACCTCTTTCTGTTCAATAAGGGCGTGTTAATGTTTAAAGTCCGAAAATCCAAAACCCCGCGGTACGTCTCGGATTTGTTTAAGGATGCTAACACACCATACAAGACATCAAGGAACAAACTGTCAGTACCTAGGCCACGACTCGATATATTCAAAACTAGTCTGTCATACTCAGGGGCCAAACTGTGGAACTCGTTTCCGGCCAATATTACCGAAGCATCTTCATTGTCCACCTTCAAGGCAAGACTATTCCGGTACTTAATTGAGCCGCCGAGCAAAGCGCACGCGAATACTGCGTTCTGAATAATGACTGTTATTAAACATGCAGTGTGTGGGCGCATGTGTATGTGTGTGCGTGCATGTGTGAGGAACAGTGTGTGCGTGCATATTTGTTTATGTTGGTGTGTGCGTGCATGTGTGTGTGTGTGTGTGTGCGCGCGCGCGCGTGTGTGTGTGTGTGTGTGTGTGTGTGTGTGTGTGTGTGTGTGTGTGTGTGTGTGTGTGTGTGCGTGCGTGCGTGCATCTTGCGTGCATGTATGTGTGTGTTGGGTTAGTCAGGAGGAAGTAAAACGTCTAGATAATCTTGACGTTTATGCTTACAGTTTTTGCGTTCAATGTACCGAATGTAGTCTTATCAGTGTGCAATGAATACTATATGTGTGTTTATTATGTAGTAGTATTTCATGTACCGTATGTAATGCATATTAGCCAGACTTGGGTCGGGACTGTGCTTTGTCTGACGCGGGCGTTGGTTGAAGGCCACGGACATACATCACGATACCACGTTTGTCCCGGCCTTTAATCCAAAGTAGTGAGCCGTAGCGGGGTCTGACCTAACTCTGATTTACGTACTTCCGTGTGTGTGCGTGCGCGCGTGTGTGGGTGAGTATGTGCAAGCGCGTGTGTGTGCCGGCGTGCGTGTGTGTGTGTGTGCGCGCGCGCGCGCGCGCGTGTGTGTGTGTGTGTGTGTGTGTGTGTGTGTGTGTGTGTGTGTTTGTGTGTGCGTGCTTGTGTGTTTTTATGTAGTTTGTAGCAAGGACAAGAATGAAAAAAGGTTTGCGCACATATTCTTTTATCCTTGGAAAATAAAGTTTCATTTCATTTCTCTCTCTCTCTCTCTCTCTCTCTCTCTCTCTCTCTCTCTCTCTCTCTCTCTCTCTCTCTCCCCCCCCCCCCCCTCTCTCTCTCTGTCTCTGTCTCTGTCTCTGTCTCTCTCTCTCTCTCTCTGTCTCTCTGTCTCTCTCTCTCTCTCTCTCTCTCTCTCTCTCTCTCTCTCTCTCTCTCTCTCTCTCTCTCTCTCTCTCTCTCTCTCTCTGAGCCGCGATCTGTCCGGCCAAGCCAAGGTAGTAAAATGTATTGCGATTGCGATTATTGTTTATTTGAGTGGTCAGTCCCCTTCCCAATGACATAGGCTGGGCGCCAACCGTGTGGACTTGCTTGCTTTCGGGATGTCCTAACCCCCTTGCATTTCACAACCCTGCTCTTTGTCCCGGCTCTGGGGTATGAGTAGGTCAAATTGTGATATTTAAGCCCTAGGCGTGAAAATCAGCAAGAAAACGGCAAAGTTGATTCTCTGATACATCAAATGTTAGTATTTCGATGAGTGACATTATAACATCGAGTCGTCATGATGAACATGGCGTCGTGGGACTAATGATGCTATAACGGGAAGATTAAAGTGACGTTATTTCGCTGCTCGTGCCATTATTCTTCTTCAGAATAGCTATGCTACGCCAGACCGCACAGCTTACGAAAGGCGTGAATCGCCGTTTGTCCGTTTTTATTTCTGTATGCCGGTGTGTGTGGATCAGAGGGTGGGTGAGAAGGAGATGAATTTTTGTCCCTACACGAGCATACAGAGCGTACTAATGACAGGAATCGCTGTGTGTCTGTCTTTATTTGTGTGCGCCGACGTGTGTGTTGATCAGAGGCTGGCTTAGAGAGGAGGGAAATGGATCAACATCATAAGCGTACCAATATGAACAAACATGAATTTCTCTAAAAGATAAACTCATCTGAGCTCCAAACAATACTGAAGACTTTGGAATTAAATCCCTATCTTGTTCTTCATCACGATTGGTGTCAGATAACTGCGCAGAAACGGAAACTTCGACATGTATGCCGGTTTTAACAAATTAATTAATTACATAGTATTTGTATGGCGCATTTGTCATATTTATAATATAACGCAATTCGCAGAACGTAGCCGCGAACTGAACCCAAGCACGCTCACGTGAATCACGCGCATTCACTCACACACTGTACGTTAACACAGACCATTCACGTGGTGCTAAGGGCAAGCTCAAGCGAGCTACAAAATTTGTTTTCGAGAAATTTAAATCGTTTTTATTTGAAAAATATTAAGTTGGCTGAAACTGATACCAAAGTGGAGGGAGGGGGAGGAAGAGCCGGAGTACCCCCGACGGACCGTCCAAATTAACGTTGACACTTAAAAGAGGATGAGAAGTCCGACGCCGGGCACCGCAATCGAACCTCGCACCTTTAGCATTGGTGGCTTTCGCCTTAACCACTGCTCCACGGACCGCATTAAGAGTCTGGTTCTCATGAACGTTGTTGACGCTGACCTGACGCACAACCGGGCAGCGGCGACAAAAGGCACCGATTTCCGTGCAGCCACAGCACATGTCCCAGTCCGAGCAGACCATGCACCGAGCACATTCACGGCACGGCACCCATCTAACCTGTGACGCCCGCCGCGTCAAAGCCAAGGTCACGTGCCCTGCCTCACGAAAGCGCGGTTAACGCGGAAACTCGACGAGCAACGTGTCGCTCCCCGCACCGCAGCTTCTGAGGTTTCTTCGTTTATCCGACTTATTTCAGGAAATAATTATTAGCTTCAGACGACAGGTCATGGAAACAACTACACCGTGCGCCAAAAGCCATCGGGCCGACATTCGCCCGATGGCTTTTTGTGCATTGCGTATTTTATTCTCCACTGGCAGTCGACGCAGACTGTTTGCTTATTGGTGAATGGGGGATGGGTGGAGGGGGTCGGGGAGGGGGAGGGGAGGGGGGGGGGCGCTTGAGGGTGCTCATCACGAATTAACCAGGAAATAAGCACAGGAAACTATGCCTTCCTGCTTCCTATTTTATGACCCTCCGGCGCACAGGGTGATCGGACACAGGAAACATAAATCAGTATCACCTGAAACTGAAAGTGCAAGGAGTTAGTTGCATGAGTGAATTTAGTCCTGTGCCATCTACTAAGCAAGGTGCCGCTGCATTGGAACACCTTGCTTAGTCATGGCTGGCGCACCAGGCCCACGCATGCATGCGACTTATGGTTTCTCCACCCCCCCCCCCTCCCGACATCACCCACCCTTCCCCACCCTCCACCCCTTCTTCGGCCTTGGGAGTACAATGGTTAATTTGACCTCCCTCAGGCCTACAAAGGTATGTGTAGCAACCCATTGCTACCAATAACCTACATTGATAAAATTAAAATCTGTCACAGTCACAAACTGGCATTTAATTTTGCTTACGCAATTACTGTCTTTTTACACTGACTGTAAAAAAGGGACAGTATCCTCTTTGTATTGAGAATAAACCCGAATCTGTCCTGCTGGACATAGGTAGAGTTAACTTTTTTTTTAGTTTCCAGGGTCACCCTGGTCAGCCCCACAGGGAGGGTTTTCCTCACTATTCTGGGGCATGTGCTTACGTCTGCGCTTGGTTCATTCAAATGTAATTTCTTTTTTTTTTAAACTGTCCATACTGTCTTCGCTGCCTGTATCTCTTGATATTGGATGTGTACAATTCTACCAGCACTAGCCGCACCTATCTGGTTTGTGAGTATTCTATAGCTCGAGGCAAGACTTGTATCGTTACATTACAGTGCATTGTCTGGAAAATCAAGGTATTTACCCGACCACATTTAGTAGCGCACCTTCTTGTTTGTGTATGTGTGTTTCTCCTGCCTACTTCCTAAGTTCCAGGAAAAGACATAGGTTATAGACTAGACCTGATGCGTCCTTTTAGGGATATAGATGATCGTCTTGTTCTATACCTGCGTATGTTCCTGTGGGCTGGCGATCGGGTGCCTGACAGGAGGGGGGCTATTTGTCTGTCCAGCGCTGAGTAATTCCCTTTGGTATGTGTATGTGTAAAATTCTTACACCGCTAGGCTCACCTATCTGGGTTCTGAGTATGCGGTATAGAATGATTTCTGTGCATCATAAAAGGAACAGGCTGCCTCCCCAGAAAGATGCGTGCCCCCTGTACAACAACACGATGAATGCGGCAGGTTATCCCGTTACATTCTGGTGCTGATTTTTATTTTATTTGCTGATTGTCTTACCAAGGCTGCATTACACTTTAGGAGACAGACCAGCCATTTTCGTTCAATTAGTTATTTGGGTTTAACGCCGAGCAGGCAACTAAGGCCATCTCATGGCGGCATTTTCGTTTAAGGGTAGTATCAGAATAGTTTGTCGCTCAGGCTCCAAGCTATTCTGCCACCACCCTTGAACTTCCATAGTCAAGTTTTTTCCCGGCAGTCCGTCAGGAGAAAAAGGGTTATTTGCCTCTAGTTGCAAGAAATGTTTTCAAATTAGACACTGCCATCCAACTATCCCTCTAGCATTTACACGAGATTATTTTTTTTTGCGTGGGGCTAAGGATGGCTCAAACACAGGAGTTAACGCATTTTTCCAGAAGCACAAAATACCCACATTTTGGAGTTTTCCTCTGAGGACTGCGTTACATTTCAGGAGACAGGTCGACCATGAAAGGTCAAGTGTGCTGTATAGGCGCCAAGCTATTCTTCCCCCACCCTTGAACTGTCATGGTCAAACATATCTTTCTGTGGTGTATCGCGGGCAGAATGAGATAAGACTATGATGGGTTAGTACTAGCTACTGAAAATTACGTGCAACGCGAACCTGATCTTTGAAGGTTGCTCTTCATGGCATTTTTGGTAAAAAGGTGTCTGTACATCGCACACAACTATGTGATGGCTTGATATGACCAGCCGTTGTTTTGTTTTTTGGTTTGTTGTATTGTGTGTATTGTTGTTTTAAATCGCGAAACAGATGATCATTTAAAATGTTGCAAAATGGCAGAATTTAAAGCGAGAAAAGGCTCAACAAATTGCAATCGTGCCTGCCATTTTTGTACAGGAAATCAGGTCGGGGACGGCAGCTTTGTATTATTACTGCACAGTCAGAATTTGGGAAAGTTATTCCGTTTCGACGGGAGCAAAGTGTTTCTTATTAGGCGCTGTTTCATGTTTAGGTAGCATCACCTGCATACGGCAGTTTTCTTGCTGCATTTTGTTTTAATCACCAGGGTTGAACTGCACGTAATTTTCAATAGCCAGAACTTTCCTGTCATAATCTTAGCGGCCTTGTTTTGAACTTCAGTACTTTTAGCCACAACGCAACACTTTCGCTTCAGAAGCAGAGGTACAGTCGGTCGGCAGCTCCTGGCTTGGACAAGTTTCTTCAACTGGTTGCAGGTGTGTGACAGCTCTGCCAGCTTTGAACTAATGCGCAAAATGCCACCGGGCCGACGTCCGCCGCCGTTGGCCGCGCACGACCGTGCGCGGGCCAACAGAGGCTGACGTCAGCCAGATGTCTCTTTTGCGCAATGGGAACATATCACGGCCAACAGAACCGGCGACTGCTAAACTGATGCGATTTATCTTATTTAATTTTTTGGTTGTTGCAGTGACCATCTGGGTGAATATGGCTTTCGGTCAGAGCTGCGACACCAACAAAATGAAGGGCTGCGCGAACACTATGATAGACACCCTCATGAAAGACACCAGCATCGCGGAGGACGATAGCAGGATTTGCAAGTTAGTGCATCGATTCGTGTCGGATTACATGCGCATCCCCAGTGCGCAAAAGGCCATCAGGCCGACATCGGACGCCCTTGGCCCGCGTACGGCTGTGCGCGTGTCAATGGCGGCCGACGTAGGCCCGATGGCCTTCTGCGCTTTGGGTCAGTCCTTTTTTTTTTCAGAAATGCTAAAGATCACAGGAAACAGTGAACCCCTATTTCACAACCGTGCATGATTGAGCCGAATGCAATTGACGACGGTGCAGTTGTCGTTTGCTTAATGGTTTAGAGGACGCATGACTGCGTTTTGATTTCTGCTCGATTTCTCCTTTTGTACTTGAGAGAATTCCATCGATGCACACCTCTAACCCCTTCACAGCCGAGACAAAGCGAACAGGAGCTAACCGCTTCATGAGGATCTACGCCTCTTGCTGAGTCCACTATGTGTCCGTGTTCTTTGTACAGTTGTGGCTTTTTGTCGTTGAGTGAACACAGGTTTCAGAAACAAAAACGTACGTAGGTTTGCAGGGAAGGGTTTAACTGGCAATTTTTTATTTTTTTTTAAAGTCTATGTTGCTTATCCTTACCCACATGGATTGTAAAAGAATTTGTGGAAAGTCAAAAGACTTAGTTGGGGACAACATTAACACGATGAAATGAACCATACTCACAAAGCCTCTCCATGTATTTTAACACTTTTAGTACAAAACGTTTGCAGGGCTGTTCTCGCTGCCAAGGCGCACTACCTCTTGTCTTTGACCTGATTCTGATGTTGAAATATCTCTTACTGAAAAAAAACCGGCAGATGTGATTACGAGACCCGAATCAAAATGCGTCGTAAGACGAGGTCGTTTTATTCGGATCAAGTAATCAAAATCTGTCGCTTATCGGCACTATATCAATCAACATGTTGCTCAATATAATGTATGTACCAGTCCGAAAGAAAAGAAAACATTCATTTTGCGGCTGATTGCGGCGTTTAGACAAAACACATGAATGGCACACGACTGCATATCAGTTTCGACTCAGCACATAGATTTCGTCTGACTATGAAGACATCAGTGCATTGTATAACCGTGCGTGTTACTGAGTAAATTCTACTTGTTACTTGATCACGCATAATTGCTGAAAATGCCATCAGGTTTGTTTATTTAGTCCTTTTCGCAGGTTATATCGCCAGTTACCTCGTCAATTTCACTTGCCAGTCCAGCGACTCACACGTTTCCTGGCGTCTGTTGTTTGTTTGTGTTTGTGTATAGAATGTAAATTTCGAGCGTTCGTACACACTAAGGTAAGAAGCTTGTTAATGTTTCCGTATCAAAATATTCCCCGTTTCTGTTTTTAAAAATGCACGTATCATCAAGATCAAATCTTGAGGCTAGGGGTTTTGGGAAGGGAAGTATATCAAACAACTACATGAATATTAATTTGCTTGTTATACAATACATCAATACATGTGTCAAAGCAGAAAATACTGTATGGAGTTGGTACATATGACGATAACTGTTTATTTAGGAGCTGACAAAAACCAACAGATGGTGCTTACTTTTTCAGCGCGTTCCAGAGTTATGTGGACTGCTTGCTTCAGCAAGCATGCAACGGTGTGTCCCTGCCAGACAGCGCAAAAGAACTGATTCGGCAGACTCCACGCCAGTATGGCTTCAACTGCTGTAAGTAATATATCTGTCGCAAACATACCAAGGGGACATAGTGCTGCACCGACGAAGTTAGATCCCTGTCCCGTCCTGCCAGGGAAGAGAAGGGGGAGGTTGAGGTTTCTTCTTTCCAACGCTTAATAATTCCCTTTGGTGTGTATGTTGTATTTTCCCGTGCTTGCCTGACTTATTTGGCTTGTGAGTAAGTCGTGCTAATTCTTAGCAATTAAGCAGTCAATCCCCAGTCCATTAACTCGTTCAGCCCTGACACACCACAGCAAGACATGAATTGAGCTTGATGGTTTAAAGGGTGGTGCCAGAACAGATTCGCGCCCATAGGCGCCAAGCTATTCTTGAACTATCCTTGAACTATCATGCTAGATCTGTCTCAGAACTGTAGTACACTCCTGTATAAGGCAATTTTACGGATTTCGGTCCTGGGTAGAATGTTAACCAATCCATCCATTTATCATCACTGTTGTTCGGGTTCCATGTAGTTCGGCTAGTCAATCTATCAGTTAGTCAAACAGTCAGTCCGTCCGTCCGTCCGTCAGTCCGTCAGTCCGTACGTCCGTCCGTCCGTCCGTCCACCCGTCCAGCCATCCGTCCATCCATCCATCCATCCATCCATCCATCCATCCATCCATCAATGCACTCACCAATCCACACACCCATCCACACACCCATCCACCTCCCTCCCTCCCTCCCCATCCCTCCCTCTCTCCCTCACCCCTCCCTCCTCCTCCCTTCCTTCCTCCCTCCCTGCCTCCCTCCTCCCTCCCTCCATCCATCCATCCATCCATCGATCGGCTTTTCAAGCCACTAATTATTTTTTTGTTTTCTGTGCAGATCTGAACCTGGATAGTGGTATGCTTCAACCAACAAAACAACCAATCAACCAACCCAAAAAACAAGCAAGCAACCAACGAAACAACCAACCAACCAATCAATCATCCAACCAGCCAGCCAAACAACCAACCAGCCAAACAACAAAGAAATCAACAAGTATGTCACTCAGTCAGCCCATCCATCCGTCCATCATCCATCCATCCTTCCATCCATCCATCCATCCATCCATCCATCCATCGGCTTTTCAAGCCACTATTTTTTTTTTTTGTTTTCTGTGCAGATCTGAACCTGGATAGTGGTATGCTTCAACCAACAAAACAACCAATCAACCAAACCCAAAAACAAGCAAGCAACCAACGAAACAACCAACCAACCAACCAATCATCCAACCAACCATCCAAACAACCAACCAACCAAACAACAAAGAAATCAACAAGTATGTCAGCCCGCCCGCCCGCCCGCCCGCCCGCCCGCCCGCCCGCCCGCCCGCCCGCCCATCCATCCATCCATCCATCCATCCATCCATCCATCCAACCATCCATCCATCCATCCATCCATCCATCCATCCATCCATCCATCCATCCATCCATCCATCCATCCATCCATCCATCGGCTTTTCAAGCCACTAATTATTTTTTGTTTGTTTTCTGTACAGATCTGAACCTGGATAGTGGTATGCTTCAACCAACAAAACAACCAATCAACCAAACCCAAAAACAAGCAAGCAACCAACGAAACAACCAACCAACCAACCAATCATCCAACCAGCCAGCCAAACAACCAACCAACCAAACAACAAAGAAATCAACAAGTATGTCACTCAGTCAGCCCATCCATCCATCTATCCATCATCCATCCATCCATCCATCCATCCATCCATCCATCCATCCATCCATGCATGCATCCATCCATCAATCCATCCGTCCGTCCGTCCGCCCATCCATCCATCCGTCCATCCATCCATCCATCCATCCATCCATCCATCCATCCGTCCGTCCATCATCTGCTTTTCATGCCACTAATTCTCATTTTTCTGCTATTTTGAGCAAACCTGAACCTGGATGTTTCAACATATACGGTTTTGTTTTATGAGAAAATAATAATAGTTACAGTTAACTAAGAAAGTATGATGATATTTGGTATTAGGTTGCGGGGAGGGGAAGAGAGAGGAGTGTGCTCTGTGTGCCTCATCTCTTACTTTCCGCCGTTAAAAAAAAAAATAAAGATCAGACAACCGGGGGGGGGGGGGGATGGGCGGGGTGTGTGTGGGGCGGGGGGGGGGGAGGGCGGGGGACGGGGGGGGGGGCGGTGGTGGGGGTGGGGGGCGAGCAGTTCAAAATATTAAATATCAAATGAAGTTGGGGGGGTGAGAGAAGGGGAGGGGGGGTGGGGACGGCAGGCGACAGTCCAAACTTGTAAAACATCAATCATTTGTTCTCAAATTTATATTTAGTTTCCCAAAATGTTTTTATTACAAAATATTGGGGGGGTGGGGGGGGGGGTAAGGGGGGGGGGGATATCAAGTGATACTCTGCCCCATCTCCATCTTTTTTCTTGGGGGTGGGGGTGGGGAAGCCGGGACCCCTCCCCCTCCCTGCCCCAACCCCACTTCACTCCTATCCCCCACCCCCAGCCTCCGGTTTCTACACCACTGTTATTACACAAAATGTTATGATTGTTTACAGGTCTGTTGTTTTCTCCTTTGTTTCCAGGGAATGGGGCAGCAGCGGGCATGTCCAGCCCTTTACTTGAGGTCACCTCTTTTTTTGCCGCTGTTGGCGTTTTCTTCGCTATTTGATTTTAGTACCAAATACCGCCAAAAAGCAAAAGATTCACCGACCGATGTAAGCCTCATTGGTGCATGCTAAATGAGGTTGCCGGCAACCCTATGACCTTTTGTTCTGTGTTATATGCTTGCTTTATTTAAAACATAATAACATAAATAATTAAATTTGTTTTAATCAGTAACGACAAAATTCGCCATATTCTCAATGCGCGAAAGGCCATCGTGCTCACGCGGACGCCGTTGGCCCGTGCACGGTCGTGCGCGGGCTATCGGCGGCCGACGTCGGCTCGCTTGCCTTTTGCGCATTCGAGATGTGCCACCTCCGGGTACGCTGCGTCAGCTATTAACCTGCCAACTGATTTTGTTCTTGCAGTTTAATGTGTAGTCTACAAAGAGTGCTTATGCACATAAATTTAACGTAACCGCAGTTTATTTGTGGGCACCGTTTGAAAATAAATGTTAACATAATATATGCAGTCATCTCAAACTCACCATATAACTTTGGTGTTTTTGTTCTGGCTTAGTTTGCTTCCGTGTATATCTATACTGACGAGCGAAAGAACTGCGACATGTTTGGAATCATTGCGGTCTATTTCATAATACCTACATAAAACATAGTGTTTCCGATGATTCCATAATTCGCATTTCTTTTTGCTGGGCAGTATAAAATGTTACCAGTGTCCTTATGTGTATTTGTGGAAGAAAATTTGAGTAATGTTCCGTTGCTTGGTAGAGGCTCAAAATCGAATGGGTGCACCATAACAGATATCGTAATAACTCGTGATATTGTCAAGAAAAAACGAAAGGAGTTGAATCCTTCCAAAGCTCAAGGTCCAGACTGCATCCCTCCCAGAGTTTTACAAGAGTTGTGTAATGAGTTGGCAGAGCCACTTTGCACATTGTTTACTTTTTCCCTTGAATCAGGTATTGTACCGCAAGACTGGCGAACCGCAGAGGTAAGTGCGATTTTTAAAAAAGGTTCTAGGTCAGATGCAGGAAACTACAGGCCAGTAAGCTTAACGTGTATAGTATGTAAAGTTTTAGAGTCTATAGTCCGAGATGAGATCGTTAATCATTTCACGATGAATAATATGTACACTGAATGCCAACATGGTTTTAGAAGGAAACGATCATGTGTTACTCAGCTACTACAGGTTATGGATGATGTAACCTCCTTACTGGACAACAAAAAAAAAAACAAAACCGGTTGACATCATATACTTAGACTTTAGAAAAGAATTCGACACTGTTCCTCATGAACGGCTTCTTCAGAAACTAGAGGCCTATGGTGTATGTGGAAACATTTCCAACTCGATAAGAAGTTTTTTACATGCAAGAGAACAAATGGTAAAGGTTGGAGAAGCAAAATCAGACAAAATAAAGGTACTGAGCGGCATACCTCAAGGTAGCATCTTAGGACCTATATTATATACGATATTTATAAATGACTTGCCAGATTGTGTTAATAGCATGTGCAAAATTTTCGCAGATGATACTAAAATATATAATGAATCGAGCAATAAAGACGTGTTGCAGCACGATTTGGATCACTTGCAAGAGTGGTCCGACACATGGGACTTACATTTTAATGTAGAGAAATGCAAGGTCTTACATGCTGGAAGGAACAATCCTGAACACGATTACTTGATGAAAGTGAACAGCAACATTAAAAAGGTGTTATCTTCTGAGGAGGAAAGAGATTTAGGTGTGGTCTTCTACAAAGTTCTCTCTTTTGACCCCCATATTCAGAACTGCTCCAATAAGGCCAACAAAATGGTTGGAGTAATTAAGAGAGCTTTTAATTATTTGGATAAGGAAATTTTTAGTAAACTGTATAAATCACTAGTCAGACCACATTTAGAGTATGCAAACACTGTATGGTACCCAGGTTTAAAGAGACAATCAGCTGCACTCGAAAGGGTACAGGGACGAGCAACAAAGCTGGTCAAAGAATGTAGAAATATGACTTATTCAGACAGACTCAGATACTTTGGTTTACACTCCTTACGCGGACGTAGAATACGGGGAGACTTCATCCAAGTTTTTAAAGTTATAATGGCATCGACGACCTAAAGTGGAACGACTTTTTTGCAACACCATTCTGTGACAGAACCCGAAATTCTGAAGGGAAAATCTTTGTACAGCACTGTAACACTAACCTGCGGAAGTTTTGTTTTACTAACAGTGTTGCCATTGTTTGGAATGACTTACCAGTTTCATTAAAAAAGCATCTAATATAAATTCTTTTAAAAACCAGCTGGACGAATTACCAAAATTTCAAGAGATTTTTTATTCCTATGATGAATGATTTTATAGGAAAATTGCATGCATAGCAGACCCATAAAGGAACTAAAGAAAGAAAGGACATTTATAAAGGCCTCACGGCCTATTTTGTCCTCACAATACTACTACTACTACTTATGCTATAAGAAGTAAGATCTTTTAAATTACTGTACGTTTCATGCTCGTGAAACAGTACAGAATCCAAGGGGAATCACCCAGCGCTGGACAGACAAACATTTAGATAACCTGCCCCCGCCTATTAAGCACCCAATCGCTAGCGCACAGAGAAACACGCAGGTATAGAACAGGACGATCATCTGCATTCTCAAAAAGGATGCATCAGGTCTCGCTTATAACCCATGTGTTTCTCCGGAACTTAGGAAGTAGGCAGGAGAAACATACATACACAGACACGAAGGTGCACAACTATATGTGGTCGGGTAAATACCCTGATTTCTCATAGTAGATGCACAGAACATTACACAACAATGTAACGATACAAATTTGCCTCGAGTTATAGATACTCACAAACCAGATAGGTGAGGCTAGCGCTGACATAATTGTACACAAACCAAGGGGAATCATCCAGCCTTGGACAGACAAACAGTTAGATCCCCTGCCCCCGCCTATCAGGCACCCAATCGCCGGCCCACATAGAATTATGCAGGTATAGAATAAGACGATCATCTGCATCTTCAAAAAAGGATGCATCAAGTCTCGCTTATAACCCACGAAACAGTGAAACAGTGCCTTGGTACGGTTTTCACACTGCTCATTTATTACCGTACATTTCAGTTTTATTTGATAAACAAAACGCGGCTGAAAAATCTCTCTTGTTAGTTACATCAACTGCTTTCTTTTGTATTGGGAAGACAGCGATGCTGCTGACAACTTCTATGCCTGTCTTTTAGACTCAAAACTGCCTCCTTTGTCGTCCTCTGAAGGATACCCTGTGCAATTTAGGAGACAGGTCATCAACCATGAACGTTTAACTCATTCGGCACGTCTCAAATGAGTTAAGTGTAGTGACAGAATAGCTTGTCTCTTGTAGGCGCCAAGCTATTCTGACACTAACCCTGACCTGTCATGTTCCATCCATCAGGGCTGAATGTGTAAGGAGTATCTATTGTGAAATAGCATTTGATTTTGTTATTAGAGTGTTTTAAGTTTCGTACATTTCGATTTTTTCCAGATGTGTCTTCGAAATTTGTTTCTGCGTACATAACCATTCTGAAAGGAAAATAACTAAAGAATATGTAAACATGACATTCACGCATCGTTAAATTACATGCGTGTACGACAGTTGTTTTTTTTTTTTTCTTTTTTTCCGGATGGTAAAGTGTGATAGTTATTTGTCAAAAGTTGATTTCACCGCTTTAAAGTTATATTTCCCAGGATCAAGCATCTGAACACAGTCACAAAACTGTCTGCAACAGATACTGGTGACAGTACGTGTATGGGTCTTTTGTGTTCTATCTAAGAGCTTTATGATGTAAATATAATGCCAAAAGTCGAAATTCGTCGTGGGGGGGGGGGGGGGGTATTGTTTTGGTACCCGTTTCGCCGCGAATTTATCGTCTGCGTCGGCCTTGTTCTGAATTAATGTGCATATTTATGAGCGTAGGTCACAAAGCAGAACCCGGCTATCAGTGTATCACAATACTGCACAATGAGGCCATCGGTGTGATGTACACTCACGTCAGAGTACACGTGTACTAATGTTCTCCGGCTTCCATTTGAAGTAATTTTTCACCACAAAGGAGAATAAAAGTTGCGTACTCGCCATGCGGTCAAAATCACAATGCGGATTCCGCTCGACCTGCCAATAGTATTGTACTAGGAACGATCGTGCGTACAGTAGTGCACAGAGGGCTTGCGTGTTTGCACCGCTCAGTCAAAAACTGCGAGCTTGTGTCTACGGTGAATTTTGACCTTTGATCCTCAATCCTTCGGAAACAGGCACTGTCATTCTTCCATCATAGTTGAAACATACGGACTTTTTGTACTGCAGTCAATTTCACGTCTCACACGCGCAGGTCTACGTAAAGCATCATTAGAAAGTACAAATTTACGCTCGCAGCAGAAACACTACCTATCTGAATCGAGTGAATAAGAGCTGGCACAGACACTCAAAAACATGTCACTTACGACCAGCTATTTGTCTTGTAGGCAAAAGTACGGCCAGCTGATGATGGGCCGTGTTTCTGGGAATATCGTTTATTCAAAGCCATAAAAAAAACAGCGACAAATAAACAAAACACAACAAAAACAACAACAAACACCAGAAACCCTAGATGTCCCGGCCGGAAATAATTATGGCTTCAAAGTGATGTCAGTAAGAGACACAAATCTTCATGTGCTCCTGCAACTGCGGGGGCTTATGAGGATCTAAACCTCTTGCAGGTGGATGGCGTTTCATTTTTTAAATTTAATTTATTTTTTTTTTAAATTTTATTTATTCTATTTATTTTATTACATTTTTTTTGTATTTTTAAAATTTTGTTTAAATTATTTATTTATATATATTTTTTTTAATTTTATTTTAATATTATTTTATTATTATTGTTATTATTATTATTATTATTATTATTATTATTATTATTATTATTATATCTTTTATTATTATTTATTTATTTATTTATTTTAATTTATTTTTTTATTTTTATTTTTTTTTAAATATTTTTTACATATTTTTTAATTTATTTATTTATTTATTATTATTATTTATTTATTTATTTATTTTTTTTTTTTTTGGGGGGGGGTGGGTGGGGAGGGGGAGCACTGAACGGATTAAGGATAATTAAAGCATGTTCTTAATTAAACGAACTTTAGTTCGCGAACTCTGATAATCTAGAGTGCACGATCTCTGGCGAACCAGTTTGGTTCTTAATTGGACGATCTCAAGATACGGCGCGGCGATCCTAGCTCGAAGTAGTTCACGAACCTCGGCAAACCATAGTTCGCTGTCGGAAAACGTTGACTCAGCGTGTTCAGCAAACCAATGCGAACCTTTTCTCTGATTGGTCAAAACTTGTACCCTCTTCTTCGTTCGAGATGAGAAGATAGTCACCGATACAAACAAATATGGCGGACGGCGATATTTCACTTGTGCGAAGAACAAGACCTATTTTTATTGATTTGTGGGAGGCGCACCGCTGTTTGTGGGATCGCTACTGCAAGGAATACAAAAACAAACATCATTCAAATCGCAAAGCGGTATAGCAGCAGCCATTTTGAACACCTTTGCAGACAGTAAGTACGCCGAATCAAGCACTTCAGTTAAGAAAGAAAGCCATGGCAAACCTGGTTTGCTGAAGTTCGTCTAGGTTCGTTCAACCTCAATTACGAAACAAACCAAAAGATGGCCGATCTTCTCCGATCTGGGCTTGTCGATCAAAAGTTCGTCCAATTAAGAACAGCTCTAAGGAAGTCAGGTGATGAATACCCGTGTGCATGCATCCGCCGACGCTGCAAACAAAACGGACCAGTAGCTGAATACACAAGTGGGTGAAGGTTGTCCAAGCCCTGAATATCAGCACCCAGTGGTTATTGAAATCCCGTTCTGCCTGCAATCCCCTTTCAAAAGGACAGAGAAATTAATGCTACACTGTTGCTGGCATAGATCGCCAGTACACTGTAATCCCATGTACCAACTCCATAAAGTTTTCCTTTCTTTGACACATGTATTGATATATTGCATAACAAACAAATTAATATTCACTCATTTGTTTGAAATGTTTTCCTTCCCAAAAACCCTTGCCTGCCATGAAGACTGGATCTTGATGATACTTGCGTTTTCAAAACGGAAACGTGAAATATGGTCTCACTGCAACATTAAGACGCTCCTTATGTTTATTAGTAATTAAATACTTCTTTGTATGTATAAACGCTCGCAATTTATATCGTACACACACACACACACACACACACACACACACACACACACACACACACACACACACACATACACACACACACACACACACACACACACGCACACACGCACACATACAGTCACATGCATACATAAAAATGATCCCACCAACCGCACGATCAATCTTTATATTGTGTTGATGACTTAAGTAAGCCTTGATAAAAATAATGCCATCAATAGGCAAATGCCACCCATCTCCAAAGGGCATAGATCTTGATTTAACCCCGCAGTCCTTAATGTGAATTAGATGTCACATTTGTGACCCTTGTGACAAAGAGATGACTTCTGCACCAGTAAAATCCATGTTTTCTCAAAAATTAATTAGTTTTCCCAAAGCTGTCAAACACCCGTGACCATGACCTTTATGATATGATAGAGTTGACTGAACTAGTATAAATAGGAAACTTGATTGAAAAAATTAGCAAAACTGTTGATAATACAAGTAACTACAATTATTTCCACAAAAAAGGGAAAGCCATTATGGCTCAAGTGGACAACTGATATACTTATGTGTGACCTTCTTTGTAACACTAAGTAAATGACTGGCTTTCGCACCAGCAAAGTCCATGTTTTCTCAAAATGTAAGTATTTTTCACACATATGTATCCCCTCCCCCCCCCCCACCCCCCACGCGTGACATTTACAGCGAGTTAAGTAAATTAGTATACACAGCATGGGCATTTCATCAGCAACCTTTGTGCCAAATTCGATTGAAAATTCTGCGAAAATGTTGATAATACTTACAATTTTATATTAAAAAAATTGGCATTTTACACAGATTTGCAAGCCCGTGACCCTCTCTGAAGGGTTATCCAAATCAGTATACATAGATAGATCTTACCATCAGGTATCTCTGTAGCAAGTTTGGGTTGAAGTTGTGAGCAGTATTTGAGAAAAAAAAAATCTTTTGTCAAAATATGGCTGATTTGGACTGATTTCCTGAGCTTTGTGACCCTTGACCTTTCCGAGGAATCCCCCAAATTGGTATGAATTAAAAGGTCTTACCCTCAGGTATCTTAGTACCAAGTTTGGGTTTGAAGTTGTGAATAATATTTGAGAAAAGAAATAAATTATATCAAAATATACCTATTTTTGTCCTTTTTTTTCTGCGCCCCTGTGACCTTCCACTTTGTGAGAGGTCACTCAAATTGGTATGTTTGGAAAGGTCTTGCCGCAAAGCATCATTGGGCCAAGTTGGAAGTATGTGGCTTGAATAGTCTCCACGAAAATGCCAAAGTTAAAGGTTTCGACGCAGACGACGGACGACGGACAGACTACCACCACTGGGCCAAAATAATAGACTCACTTTCGCTTCGCACGTCAGCCAACAGAAAAGTGAATGCGGTCCTGTGACCTGATGTGAACGCTGTAAAAATAAAATCTTACCTTAAAATCCTTCTCAACGAACGTTTTCTGGTATTTCTTTGTTCTTTGTTCAGGTTTACTGTCCCACTGGCACTAATAGTGATTGGAGACTAGCAGTTTTGGCGTAGTTTGCAACAGTTTTGGCGTAGGTTTTCATATTTGTAGGTTTAGGGTAGTTGTTTCCCGCCTCCTTTCTCATTCAGCACTGCTTGCTCCACACGAAGAGGGGCCTAGAAAAGGTGGCCTAACCAAAGCTCATCCCCTCGTAACCCCAGTTGGCTAGCCGCGGTCAACGGGCATCTTCTCATGCGGTCAGAAAACAAGAAAAAACAATGGATCCACTCTCATGACGACCACGACCGGACTCAACGTAGCATGCTGGAACATCCGAACCATGCTCGACACAGCAGACAGCGGACGCCCTGAACGTCGCTCCGCCCTCATTGCCCATGACTTGCGGAGGTTAAACATCGACATCGCCGCGCTCAGCGAAGTACGCCTTCCGGAGGAAGGCAGCCTCCAAGAACTTGGCGCTGGCTACACCCTCTACTGGTCAGGTAGGCCTGCATCAGAAAGACGGCTCTCAGGCGTGGGCTTCATGGTGAAGACCCCCATTGCGACTAAGTTGGAAAACCTACCAACGGGTCACTCCGACCGCATCATGTCCATGCGCCTCCCACTGAGACACCAGCAATACGTCACCCTTCTCAGTGTGTACTCCCCAACCCTATTGGCAGAGCCAGCAGAAAAAGACAAGTTCTACTCTGACCTGCGCAGCCTCCTGCAGAGCACCCCTGCAGACGACAAAGTCATCATCCTTGGCGACTTCAACGCCAGAGTGGGCCAAGACTCTAAAGCCTGGAAAGGAGTCCTCGGCAAGCATGGCGTTGGGAACTGCAATGACAATGGTCGCCTACTGTTGGAGCTCTGTGCAGAACAGCAACTTGTCATCACCAACACTACTTTCCAGCAAAAGGACAGTCGAAAGACCACCTGGATGCATCCTCGCTCCAAGCACTGGCACCTTATCGACTATGTCCTAGTGCGTCAGAGGGACCGCAGTGACGTCCTCCTCACCAGAGTGATGCCCAGCGCAGAGTGCCACACTGACCACCGCCTTGTTCGCTGCAAACTCAGGCTCCGCCTCAAGCTGAAATCCAAGAAAGGGGGCCTTCCCAAGAAAAAGCTTGATGTTGCCAGCCTTCAGCGTGACGACAAGAAAGCTGCCCTTCAGGCCGATTTACAGCGCATGCTCAAAGACACAGCTGATCCAGCAGACTCCTCCCCTGAAACACTCTGGGAACAACTGAAAACTGCTATTTTAAAATCCTCTGTGGAAGTCTTGGGCTTTGCTAGAAAGAGGAACAAAGACTGGTTTGACGAAAACGACGTAGAGATCCAGGAACTCCTAGCAAAAAAAAAAGAGCCGCCCACCAGGCCCACCTAGCCCAGCCTTCCTGCCCTGTGAAGAAGTCTGCCTTTCGCCTCATCTGCAGCAGTCTCCAGCTCAAGCTTAGAGAGCTCCAGAACGAGTGGTGGTCCAGACTCGCACAGAGGACCCAGCTCTGCGCTGACAACGGTGACTACAGGGGCTTCTACGAAGCACTGAAAGCAGTGTATGGCCCTAGGCACCTGGTACAAAGTCCCCTGCGAAGCGCTGATGGACAGGCACTCCTCACAGATAATACCTCCATCTTCAACCGCTGGTCGGAATACTTTCAGGACCACTTCGGCGCTGAACGCACTGTTCAAGAAACAGACATCCTCCAAATCCCACACCTTCCACTAAAGGTTGAATTGGACGAACCGCCCACCGCCGAAGAGACCCTCACAGCCATCCACCAGCTCAAGAGTGGCAAAGCAGCAGGCATTGACGGAATCCCGCCAGAGATCTGGAAACATGGAGGCCCAGTACTGCACAACAAGCTCCACGACCTCTTTCTCTGCTGCTGGGAAAAAGGAACACTACCAAAGGATCTCCGTGATGCAGTCATCATCACCCTGTACAAGAACAAAGGAGAGAAGTCTGCCTGCTCTAATTATCGTGGGATTACTCTGCTGTCCATTGCCGGGATAATTCTCGCAAGGTTGCTCCTGAATCGGCTGGTACCTGCCATCGCTGAAGACCACCTCCCAGAGGGCCAGTGTGGCTTCAGAGCCAACAGGAGTACCACCGACATGGTCTTTGTGCTGAGACAGCTTCAGGAGAAGTGCCGCGAGCAGAACAAAGGGCTGTACGTAACGTTTGTCGACCTAACAAAAGCGTTTGACACTGTCAGCAGGCAAGGTATGTGGCAGATCCTGGAGCGACTAGGTTGTCCCCCAAAGTTCCTCAACATGATCGTCCAGCTCCACGAGGACCAGCAAGGCCAGGTCAGACTAAACAGTGACCTCTCAGAACCATTCCCCATTCGCAACGGCGTGAAGCAAGGCTGCGTGCTGGCACCGACCCTCTTCACCATCTTCTTCAGCATGATGTTGAAGCAGGCCACAGTGGACCTCGACGATGACGACGCAGTGTACATCAGGTATCGTCTCGATGGCAGCCTGTTCAACCTCAGACGACTACAGACCCACACGAAAACCCTAGACCAACTGATTCGTGAGCTGCTCTTCGCTGATGACGCTGCCCTCGTTGCACACACAGAGAGAGCCTTGCAGCGCATTACGTCCTGCTTCGCAGATGCTGCCCAGCTCTTTCGATTTGAGGTCAGTCTGAAAAAAGACAGAGGTCCTTCATCAGCCGGCACCCAAGGAAGAGCATCGCCCTCCCCTCATCACCATCGGCGAGTCCGAACTGAAGTCTGTACACCAGTTTACCTACCTTGGCTGCATCATCACGTCAGACGCCAAGCTGGACAAGGAACTGGACAACAGGCTGGCAAAAGCGAACAGTCCTTTCGGGCGACTATTCAAGCGGGTGTGGCACAATCAACAGCTCAAAAAAGGCACCAAGATCAGCGTGTACAGAGCTGTCGTCCTCACCACCCTGCTGTACGGTTCCGAGTCCTGGGCCCTCTACCGCAGCCAACTACGACTCCTCGAACACTTTCACCAGCGCTGTCTGTATTCACTGGAGTGACTATGTCACCAACGTCGAGGTCCTTGAACAGGCGGAAACTGTGAGCATCGAGGCTTTGCTGCTGCGGACACAGCTTCACTGGGCGGGGCACGTCTCCAGAATGGAGGATCATCGTCTACCCAAGATCACTCTGTTCGGCGAGCTCGCCACTGGACACCGAGACAGAGGGGCACCAAAGAAGAGCTACAAAGACGGTCTCAAGAAGTCGCTTAGTGCCTGCCAAATCGACCACCGCCAGTGGTCTTCGCTTGCTGCGGACCGTGACACCTGGCACTCCACCATTCACAAGGCAGCCGTCTCCTTTGAGGACTCTCGCAGAGCTAACCTTAAGGACAAGCGGCTTAGAAGAAAAAACAGAATTGTCGTAACTCAGAACCCTGACCAGATCTTCCACTGCAGCCACTGCGGTCGAACCTGCCTGTCCGGGATTGGCCTCCGCAGCCACGAAAATGCCTGCAGACGACGTGGGCAAGCCCTATAGAATCTTCGTTCGCGATGTCAAGCCAAGAGAGAGAGAGGAAAAAAAAAATTTCTCATTCAGGCTTGGGACCGGCAATGGCAGTGTTATATTTCTTTGCAAATATGCAAACGCACATAAGACCCTAGAATTAAACATATTACAAGGTGCTACACTTCCGAAGCACATGGCCCCAAGCTTCATGTTGTCACGTGGTTAAATGCCCATTCCATGGTTGTCTTATAACCGCAAGATGAGCGAAACTGATTTTTTTTCCCAAAGCGAACAACTTGAATACCTTATTGGTCGCAGGGGGTACAATGCATGTTTCCTTTGACCTCCCTCAGGCCTACAAGGGTCAGTGTATAGAACCCCCATGACCCGGGCAATAACCTATCAGATAATAGCCTCACGTATTTTTATCCACCCCCGCCCCCCCCCACACACACACCCTCCCCCCCCCCACGACGCACCCCCCCCCCCACCACCACCACCACTATCACCCCTTCACAACACACCGCCGTGAGATGGCCTTAGTCGCCTGCTAGGCGTTAAACCCATATAACTAACTAAATAATTCCACAACACACACATTCTTTAAGCCATAAGGTCCCATTTCAGTCTCAAATGTTGGAGATGTTGACGCCTAACCTATGTGTACCAGCTGCATAGATTGACCATGATAAATCATGGGTACCTTTGAATTATTAAGGTCAATCCATCATCTGCTTCAGGGTCCCGGGTGAAATGGGTTAAGACACTTTTAGAAATACTCGATGTTGACTGAATTACACACATGACTCATTTGGCCGAAATGTTTTAAGTTTTAAGAACACATGACAGGGCCGGACCACTTTACTCCGGGGGGGGGGGGGTCCAACTTTTTGTTTTGGACCTTGAACCTGATACAAAAGGACTCCACGATGCAACACTTTTGCTTCGACGGGGCCGAAAAATCAAACAGTGGGGGTGTGTGTGTATGGGGGGGGGTTGAGCGGGGGGGGGGGGGGGGGGGGGTAGTCGACAGACCTTGCTTTCTGGGGCCGGTAAATCAAACAACGAGGAGGAGGTAAGAGAGGGGGGAGGGGGTGGTCGTCAGACCTTGCTTCCAGGGGCCACAAAATCACACAACGGGAAGGAGGGAGGAGGGGGGGGGGGGGTTGTCGTCAGACATTGTAATCAAACAATGGGGGGGGGGGGGGGGGGGGGGGAGTGTCAGACCTTTCTTCCAGGGGCCGGAGAATCAAGCAACGGGAAGGGGGTGGGGGGGAGTCCAAGGACCTTGCTTCCAGGGGCCGCAGAATTCAAACAGCCGGGGGCGGAATGGGGGGGGGGGGGGGAGAGCAACAGACCTTGCTTTCAGGGACCGAAAATCAAACAGCGGAGAGAGGGGTGGGGTGGGGAGAGAGGAGAACGTCAGACCTTGCTTTCAGGGGCCGAAACAGCGGAGAGGGTGCGAGGCGGGGGCGTGGGGGGGTCGGGTGGGGGGTGGGGTGGGAATGGGGCCCTGCGGGGTGGGAGGGGGGGGGCTGCGTGGCGGGGGTGGGGGGAGGGGTGGTGGACCGAGGCGATAGGCCTTGCTTTCAACGACCGAATAAACAAACGAAGGGGGGGGGGGGGGGAGTGAGGGTCGAAACACCCCCAAAAATGGACTTTGTAATAGCTTTTTTACAAATTTTGTGTCTGGAGGGGGGCCCTGCCTCCCCCACCCTGGATCCAACCCTGCACCCCCTCCTCACCCTTGACCATTGCAATGAGTTGAGTAAATTGGTATGTACATGAAGGTCTTATCATCAGCTACCCTTGTGCCAAATTTGATTGAAAACATTTGCAAAAATGTTGCAAATATTTCAAATGTTATGAAAAATTGGCATTTTACACACATTTGCCAGCCTGTGATCTTTCATCTTTCCGAAGCTTTATCCAAAACAGTATGCATAGATAGGTCTTCCTATCAGGAATCTCTGTAGCAAGTTTGGGTTTAAAGTTGTGTTTGAGAAAATAACATATTTTGTCAAAATATGGCTATTTTGAACCTATTTCATTTCCTGAACCGGTTCTTTGACCCTTGACCTTACTGAGGGATCAACCAAATTAGTATGCGTGGAAAGGTCTTATCCTCTGGTATCTTTGTACCAAGTTTGGGTTTGAATTTGTGAGTAGTATTATTTCATGAAGAAAACAAATGGCAAAATATAACTATTTTTGACATTTTTCGGAGCCCTTGTGATCTTGACCTTTATGAGAGGTCACTCAAAATGGTATGTTTAGAAAGGCCTCGCCACAAAGTATCCTTGGGCCAAATTTGAAGAATGTGGCTTGAAAAGTCTCCGAGAAAATGCAAACGTTAAAGTTTACAACGGACGACCGATGGCCCAAAACATACACTCACTAATGTTTCGCACGTGAGCCAAAAATGTACTTTCACATACGTACACACACACACACACACACACACACACACACACACACACACACACACACACACACACACACACACACACACCACACCACACCACACCAGACACACACACACACACACACACACACACACACACACACACACATACACACACACACACACACACGCGCGAACGACGTAAACACGCCAGGAAACTTGAGTGTCGCTGGAATGACAAGAGAAATTGACGAGATGTCAGCTGGCGATATCGAGAACCTGCGAAAAGAACGAAATAAACAAATCCGCCGGAATTTCGCTCACGTACAATTTACTCAGTTACACGCACGGTTATACCGTGCACTGATGTCTTCATAGTCAGACGAAATGTATGCACTGAGTCAACAGCGATATGCAGTCGTCTGCCAATCCCGTGCTTTGTCTGAACAGAAATCAGCTTGAAAATGAATGACGCGAGGCTTAGTTTTATTTTCGCATCAGTACTGAACTAAAACTCATTCTGTGGGGGAAAAACAAGGTTCGGCAATGAATGAACTGGAAGATTATTGAAGAGTTCAACGAGAATAATTTTAAAAACTACCACACGCGACTAAAAATTTGTTGTCAGTCCTGATTAACGGCACATTGAGCGAGTTGCGAGTTGCCATTGTATCAGACATGCAAGTAACCCTTTTAGCGCCAAGGTTTCATTTGTCAAATGTTGGAGGTGTTGCCTAACAACTATGTACCAGTTGCCGGAGATTAATTGACCATGTTAACTGAAAGGTAGTGCCAGATTAGCCTGCAGGCGCCAAGTTAATCTGGCAGTACCCTTGAATTATCATGATCAATCCATCGCCTGCTGTAGGGGTCCGGGGCTAAAACGTTTAACAATGAAAATCGCGCTTGTAGAATCCGCACACAGTAAGAACTTGAAAATAGTCCTACTGCCTTTCGACAGCACAAATCTTGAACTGATGCCGAGAAACTACGGAACTGCAACTTTGTATGCGCAAACATGAACCGACACCCCAATGCCCAAAACAGGCCATCTGGCCGACGTCGAGCCGATGACCTTCTTTGCATGCAAACCAAGGGGAATCACAGCGCTGGACAGACAACAGTTAGATCCCCTGCCCCCGCCTATCAGGCACCCAATCGCTGGCGATTGGGTGCCTGATAGGCGGGGGCAGGGGATCTAACTGTTGTCTGTCCAGCGCTGTGATTCCCCTTGGGGTTTGCATACAATTCTGCCAGCGCTAGCCTCACCTATCTGGTTTGTGAGGACCTTCTTTGCGCATTGGGACCGAACCTGGCGCGGTACTGAAATTGTACTATAATCCAAAACAAATCAGTGATGCAGCTATGCCCCATCGAAACGTTTCAAACTTTAGGATGAAAAACAACCAGTTCAGTGAAACGCCAAAACAACAAAACAAAATTAACTTACGGCTGTACTAATGGTCAAAACTTAAGGGCCACTTTTTATCGCAGACGCATCGACAACACCACACAAAAAATATAACAATACTCGGAATAAGTATTTTGGTAATTTATTCAGTATCAATTTCATTTAAGTTTTGAGTAAATAAAACAATTGTAACAACAGCAGTACGTTAGAATGTTCACCCACCCCTCATTTGAAGTCACACATTATGGTCCCGTCAGTAGCGAGTGTACCCACCGTTTGCAGCCAAGCATTCAATGCAGCGATGACGCATGGAGTTCACCAGGGTTTGGAGAACATGTTGTGGGATCGCTTCCCACTCTTGGTGCAGGAACTGAGTCAGCTGGGGGACGCCTTGAGGTGGGGGGTAGCTGACTACACGTTGCCACAGCACGTCCCAGAGGTGCTCGATGAGAGCCAGAACAGGTAAACGAGCTGGCCACTCCATCCTCATGATGCCCCGTTGCTCAAGGTACTCATCCACCCCACGGGCGCGATAAGGTCGAGCGTTGTCGTCCTGCAGAACAGCATTGTCGCTTATGGCTTGGAGAGCTGGATGGACGAGGGGCTGCACAATCTCGTCCCCCAGTCAGGGTGCCTCGGGTGACGTGGAGGGGTGTGTTGGGGGGGGGGGAGGGTTCTGCATTCCTGCTGATGCCAGCCCTGACCATGACTGAGCTTCCTCCGTAGCGATCCACATCTGGGATGCATCCATCCCTGAATCGCTCGCCCTGGAGTCTCCAGACCCTCACCCTGTCGTCGTTAAATGTGATGAAACTATATGCTCATGCATAGTGTTCACACATTAGGTTTAATACGGTACGGTTTTTGTTAAGGGTTTGTTTTGTGCCGATAGTCCGTATAGCACGAGGCCCACGTGGAACCTTTATGACACGGGGAGTTTAGTGAGGGAGGCAGAGTTCAGTTTGGCAGAGCTGTAAATACATTAGTACGCGGCTTTTTGTCAGCTTGGACTGATGTGTGTGAGAAACCTAGCCCTTATTCCAAGACTCTGAAACCTAGGATTCAGGTATGTTTCTATATATGTATTATTGATAGTTGCTTAGTTAAAGACGGTATGCGGTGGTAAGAGTAATTTGATTGTATAGTGTTGACCGGTTTCGTTCAGTTATTTTGGTTTGGAATTCAGTGAGGTAACCGGTGTTTGCCGGTATACTGTTATTTACCGAGATGGATAACTAAAGGAATGTGAGGTGTGTATGTCTAAGTCGCTATGAAGGTAGTACGTGGTTGGTTAAGCATAGTCTTTTCCAGGGTAGAGAATAGTGTATGGCGAGAGTGTTAGGTTTATAGTCTGTTTCAAAGTAGTGACAGTTATGGGGGTGTTACGAAAGTAGTCGGGTTATGAAGCACGTGTGTGTGTGTGAATGAACGTGCGAGTTATTTGTATCAGCTAGGTTACGTAATGTTTCTCATGTTATCCAATGTGTTTAGCAAGTGTTACGATTTGGATCATTGTTGTTGTTTAGAGTGCTTGTTGGAGGGAGAGAGAGAGAGAGAGAGAGAGAGAGAGAGAGAGAGAGAGAGAGAGAGAGAGAGAGAGAGAGAGAGAGAGAGAGAGAGAGAGAGAGAGAGAGAGAGAGAGAGAGAGAGAGAGACGAACGCCGAGACGTCAGTCATCAGGATCAAACGCGAGGTCATATCTCCAATTCTTCACTCGGGGAGTGAGCGGCCGGTGCCAAGACACGAGGGTCACAGCGAAGATACAGTACGAGAAACGAGGTCGTCCACGACTCGAGAGACAGGACGACTCGAGGAGCGTACGATAAAGGACTACTTGCACGCCTAGACGTGAAAGGACTGACAGTAACCAAGCGAGAACACCAAACAGGTTGGAGACTGTGAGAAACTAATACATAGCCTGGCAGTGATATTGTGTATGTGTATGTGATGTTTTGATATAGTGGGGAAGGTGTAGTGTGAATAGTTGATAATCTTTTTAAGCGTTTGCTCTATTTATTGTGTATAAAAGTTCCGTTAAAAAAGAAGCCCGTGAGTTGTGTTTTACCGCATGAATGCGCCCGTCTTAGTCAGTGGCGGTGTATGCGTCTATTGTGCGAGAGTCTGTCCGTACGACTGGGGGCAAGTCTGCGTGTGTTACATTAAAGGAAAGTAAACCGTGGCGTATCAATTTTGGCAGACGTCGGCAGACTGTGCTTATGATGACGTTAACGTTTACAGCTTGCATCAGTTGATGTCGGAGAGTGGTTGACGTGACAGTTCGGTCGTGCAGAGTCGCAATAAAGAGGTATATGTCCTCCCTTCTGCTGGTGCAGCGCGGGCGTCCTGAGCGGGGTCGTCGTTCTGCCCTTCCAGCTTCGTGGAATCGTGCCAGCAGCCTCTGGATCACTTAATGTGACTACCCTACGACGTCTCCCAACTTCTCGTCCGGAAATGCCATCCTATAGCCATGCTAGCGAACGGCCTTGATCTACTGGCGTTAGGCTTTGTCGTGGTGTCCTGGTTAAGAAAGTGACAATTATGCCCCTACAGTAGCGGTATTTGTAGCAAAACAAAAGTGTTCAGTGTTCACGACTGGCCCATTTCGCACGTGCTTTTTACCGAGTTTTTCCACCTGCCTGCCATTGGTACTCTTGCCAATATCTCACAGCTTTTCACAAAAACTGTCGATGTTTTACGTGCATATGACACGTTCGTGAAAATTGATGAATTGTTGTCTATTGGTCCTTTTACAGTGGACTGTCTAAGGTCAACTTTTAACCCATTTGGATCGAAAGAACATTGTATTTTATTAGCGTACTTGCGACGATAAACAATGACACTAAAAGTGGGGGTGGACCTTAATTTTTGACCATTGGTATACGTTTAACACATTCTGCCTCAATACCAAAATCCCCATACTCTAAAGTTGCCCTCTGAAGAACTGTATTACAATTCTAGAGACAGATCGAACATGACAGTTCAAGGGTGGTGCCAAAAATATCTTGGCGCCAATGGGCGCCAAGCTATTTTGGCACCGCCCTTGAACTAGCATGTTCGATCCATGTCTTGCTGTGATGTTTCAGGGCTGAATGAGTTAACAACTGAAAATGAAATCGAAAACGATTCCGCATTCACCGAAAGCGAAGATCAAGAGAGGAACCTGCATGCTGGGTGTTGTATGTCAGAGTCTGCGGAGACTGAAACGCAAGTGTTGCTGCTTTCCTGTAGCCCGATGGGGAGAGATGTCAAGTTCTGGCGACCTTCCGGCTCACACCGTGACGCTGATACACATCGTGGTGTAGCAGACATGTGGGTATTGGGTTGGATAGGCAGGGTGTGATATGGAAATTAGACACCGTTCGAATCTTTTCGTTGGTCCCTATACATTTCCGCAGTCAAACACTAGATACCTCCCTTATACCGCTATGCGTATATTGGATCGAAGGAGGTAATCTGTGTGACGAGTTCAGCCGCGCTTCCTGTTATCTCCAAGAGACGTGACTTCTCGTGACATTAAAAATTCACACCTTGAAATTCAATTTAGGGTGTGACTTTTATTGATATGCATTATTATTATTTTATACAGAGCCTCGTAAAAAAAAAAAAAAACGTCTTAGTGATTTTGTGAAACGTGACAGTCTGTTTTGTAAGACTGTAAATAATAATCATACACGTCATCAGTTTCTCCCCTCCCCCCACCCCCCACTCCACACCCCCATCCCCACCCCCACCTCCCCCACAAAAGAACTGATGAATAAATCGTCGTGAATCCTTGATAGGACCCTCCTCCTTCCTGGCCCCGACACACACATACCCTTCCCTTATGCCAAACCTACCCCACCTCCCCGGCGTCCACCCCGTACCTTCGACCTTCTTCCGCGCGAAAACGGGGTCGAAGGAACGGAGATTTTGTGAGACTTTGCTGTCGCAATTTACGCCCCTCGCTACCCGCCATGTTGCTTTCAAACGACGTTCGCTGTCTTCAATATAAAACTGACGAACTATTGTGTCATCTACAAACTAAACGAGATTTCAAGGACTGTCCTTTTTTTGTTTGTTTGTAGTACCGATACGTGGCTTGATTTGACGGTCCCCGACTCTGCTGTTTAGCCATCTGGCTTTTCCATCTTCCGTGGCGACCGCTCTCAAGACGCTACTGGTAAATCCTGTGGAGAGGGTGTGTGTTTTCTGGTCAACGATAGCTGGGCTACAGACGTGCAGATATTGTCATAAACGTGTAGTGTTGAGCATGAAACACTGACTATTGCCTGTCGCCTATTCTACCTGACGAGGGAGTTTTCACGTGTCATTTTGATTGCCGTGTATATCCCACCACAAGCGAACATGGAAGCCGCGGTAGCGCAGCTGTGTGATGTTGTTACACAGGCAGAGAACTCAAACCCTGACTCTTTTGTTGATGACGATTTAATAAAGATAATTTTAGCAAAGAGACGCCTAAGTTTGTACAGAAAGTATCTTGTGCCACTATAGACCGTAACATTTTAGATCATTGTTAGTCAACCATGCAAGGTGCTTATCGTTCCATCGCCTGTTCTCCACTCGGACAGTTAGACAATACCATGATTTATCTTGTACCACCATACAATCAGCATCTCAAAAGTGCAAAAGCAAAGTAAACACAATCAAACAGTGGTCACTTCGGGCAGCTGAAACACTCCGTGAGTGAGTGAGATTGCACCGCCCGGGATGTGTTTAACTCATTCTACCCCAAACACACCACAGCAAGATAAGGATCGACCATGACAGTTCAAGGGTGATGTCAGAATAGCTTGGCGCCTATGGGCGCCAAGCTATTCTGGCATCACCCTTGAACTATCATGGTCGATCTGTGTCCTGCACTAGAGTGCAGTCTAAAGAGGACAACTACAACATTTGGGGATTTCGGTGTTGGGGTAGAATGAGTTAAGGAGGGCACATCAGACATTCACGAGTACACAGAGACTGTCAATGAATACATTATCTCCTGTGAGAGCCTCTGTATTCCCACCAAAACCTGCAAGAGTTTTCCTAATGACAAGCCATGGTCCAAGGCAGACATTAAACACAAACTCCAAGAAGAAAAATGACGCGAGCAAAGACAATGCCAAAGAAAGGTACATACACGCCAGGTATGCAGTACAAAAAGCAATTAAGATTGCCAAGCGCAAATATAGAGACAGACTAGAACATAAAATCGCAGCTAGTAACCCCATAGACATCCGGCAAGGCCTCGGGGTCATTACAAACTATAAACCAGCATCCAAGTCAGCTGATGTTACAGATGCATCTCTCCCCTACAATCTGAATGACTTTTATAGTCGTTTTGAAAAAAAAAAAGGAATACAACTCCACTTCCTTCAGTGGTGAGGGGGCATATTGAGAACCCACATTTTAATGTTCTAGACCCTGATGCCAGGTGCATGTTTCAGCGTCTGGGCAGCAGGAAAGGTGCCGGTCCAGAAAACATTACTCCACGTTCACTCGGAAACTGCGGACCAGCTTTCGGGCGTCTTTACTGACATTTTCAACGTATCTCTCTCTCTCAGTGCATTGTTCCTCAGTGTTTCAAAAGATCCACCGTCTTTCCTGTTCCGAACAAAATCCAAAGTGTCCTCTCTAAACGACTATAGACCGGTCGCTATGACCTCAATTGTCATGAAGACGCTCGAGCGCCTGGTCCTCCGCTTTTTGAGAACACTTACCAATCCTCTTCTGGTTTGTTTTCAATTCGCGAATCGCGAAAAAAGTTCCATGGAGGATGCGGTGTCACTTGGTTTGTTTTATGTTTTACAACACCCCGAAATCCCAAACACCTATGTCAGAATTTTATTTGTTGAATAAAGTTTTGTTTTTAAC
Source organism: Semisulcospira habei (assembly GCA_036245525.1). Classification (NCBI taxonomy): domain Eukaryota; kingdom Metazoa; phylum Mollusca; class Gastropoda; family Semisulcospiridae; genus Semisulcospira; species Semisulcospira habei. The sequence goes on from BTPG01000003.1 coordinate 4,088,637, forward strand.
ACCATTAGTTCATCCAAGCTGTACCAGAAGATCCAGCAAGTCGGACATCCAGAGGCATTGTGCCTCTGGACGCCTCTGTTTAAGTTTAATGGGACCACAGGTCGTTAAAATTGGTGAAAAAGTGTCATCCACCCGCATGTTATCAACGGGCACGCCTCAGGGGTGCGTTCTCTCCCCTATGCGCTACTCCCAGTTTACCTATGAATGTGATTTATGCCATGCCAGTTCTAAAGTTCTGAAATTTGC
>BTPG01000003.1:4091382-4123882 GCA_036245525.1 Semisulcospira habei
AAGAACAACTTTGTTATTCACGTGTAAGTCCCCTCATGCTACCTCTTGGGTTATTTCAGGTCTTGGTACAAAATAAAAGCTCACCTGACCCGCCTGTTTGGTAGGTATGAATATGTGAGCTGCGAAGGCACTGGGTACATTTGCGAGTGGGGGCGAACGATTTGCTCAGCGAGTAACGTTGTAATCGTGACACTTAATAAGGAAGTCTACTTATCACATTTTCCGTTGGCATGGGGACTACCATTGCCTTGAGAACGTCCTACAATGGTAAAGCATCAAATAGAGTCCGGCCAATTAGAAAAATTGTAAAGAGCCTGAAAGAGACAAGTACCTTTGTTGATTTACCACTCTCAACCGTGGCCGGCATAACACATATATACATTACATATAGGTCACCGTTGAGTATATGTACATCTCTTGTTATCTCCCTTACTCTTTCCTGCATTAATCTGTGTAATTCCATTTTGGCTGGTGTTCCTCAGAATCCTCTTGATAAACGTCAAAGAGTTATGAGTTGCTCTGTCCGACTAATTTACAAAGTAACGAAATGTGAGTACATAACACCCTTACTTGTTGACTGGCACTGGCTTCATGTATCTCAACGAACTGTGTACACGATTTCTGTTATTTGTTACTATGCTATTACCGGTTCTGTTGCCTCATATTTGTCCGACCTGGTTTATATTTATACGCCTTCAAGATCCCTCCTTCAGCATCAGACACGCGTATTGTCAGGGTTCCTAAGTGAAAGAAGTCTAGCCATGGACAGCGTGCTATTTATTTTTTCGGTCCAGTCAACTAGAACGACCTTCCAGCCCATGTCAGACATGTTCCAACTCTGTATGCATTCAAATGATTGCTCAAGACCTATCTCGTTTCTGATGCGTATTGTTAGATGCATGTTTCAGTGTGTTAGCAATCTTTGGCAGTAATGGTTCGTGTAACAATGTGTGGTTATTTGTGTATGTGTGTGTGAGAGAGCGTTTGATATGTGCCACTTTAGTTTTTGTAACATTTATTGTAGCTTTTACCTTTTTGTACTTTTTGTTCTGTGATTTGTATCTTGTAAAACGCTTAGAGCATAATTCATTTGGAGGTTAAGCTCTATATATTTGTACACCAAACATGCTGTTTCGACTGGTGTAGATACGTTCCCTATATAAATCACGCGTCCAAATCAGAACGATTTTCCAGCATTAAGTAAAACACGTTTGATGATATAAAAATGCGCAGCACATTGTATTTTTTTTTTTTCACTTTTTAAAAACAACGCGTAATTTAATGTTAAACATTTTATTTGATGTCTGTTCACTCACACGTGATATAAAGCATAAAAACTGTCATAACACGAATAGTAAATTTGCAATAATGTGCAGTAAACATCTAAACAGCAAGCATAACAAAATAAAAGAGGAGGATGTGATATCAGAGGAAGGGTTATACCAGGGTTAACATGGTGTTGTTGTTTTTTTGTGTGTGTGTGTTTGTTGTTTTTTTTTTGTTCAAGAAAAAAATGCTGTTGCTTCTCTTGTTAAAAATCTGACAACATTAATTGGACATCACTCGAAAAAAATTGTAATCAGTACCACTCAAATCATTCGATTGCCTGGCCAGGTTTCTCAAAAGTTTTCTTTGCGGACGTGTACATACGAGTAATTAGACAAAGGATCGATGGATTGATTCTGGTCCACGAAAACGTCTGTGTCCACAAAGTTTTCGCGACGGCAATGACAAAACCGGCAGACACCAGTGAAGTCGTTCTAACTGCAGCCAATGCTAGTCTTGCTATTTCGGCAACATAAATATGGGTTGCATTTGATGTTGGAAAGCAGTTTAAGTACATCTGCATCAAGAACATTATCCAGCATGTGTAGCCAAAAAAGGATAATGCTCTCGTATTTATCATGTAGTCACTAGTTGTGACACCGTCTCATTCTTTGCTGGAAAACATCGCTTGTGTTTGGGTACGAAGACAACCTGTGAAGTGTGGCGGACAAATCTGACAGACGGTTTTTATTGCTTTGATATGGAGTCAGTCAAAGGTTTTGTCGTACTGGTGTAAGGCAAAAGAAACCAACATGTAATTTAAGTCAAAACAGCAAGCCAGGCTCTCTTTGGCAGACAATATGGACAGAAAGTTTGGATATCTCGGAAGGCCATAACACCAACGGCAGATGCACTGATTTTACACGCTGTCCACACAACGCAACAAACGGGATAGACGTGGGAAGATTGCTCGCAAAATAACACTGCACCTGCCAAGTCCTGCTGAAATGGGGGGTGACACAAGAATGTCCAAGAGAAACACTTCAAGTAAACTGGAGCTGCAAAAAGGACAGCATTAATTACGGAACTTGTGTAATGGGTGCCTGAAAAAATACCATTGCACAGAACATTCGTGATATGAACTGAACAGTTGTTATCGAAAACCAAAATGTAATAATTTATTGTGGAAGGTGTGAATATAGGAAACATGCCAAGCGTTACAGCACTGTGCAGTTGCGGCACAGATTTTTGCAACATGCGATACGACACAGTGCTATAAATAAATAAATAGATTTATGCATTCACAGCTAGCACATTACCTCCCCGCCCCCCCCCCCCCCGCCCCCCATCTCAAACTGGATCCGCATATGTTCTTTCACAGCATGCATTTTGTCACTGTAAAAGACCCTCAAGACAGTCATTTACACATGTATAATGTATCTAAATGAGTTTTTGAGAACAAGATTGCCAATTATGAGGTGGATCTGGCGTTTATATTCTTCTTCTTCTTCTTCTTATTATTATTATTATTAATTTATTATTATTATATTATTACTATTATTATTATATATAGTAATAGTAGTAGTATTAACATTAGTAGTGTTAGTAGTAGTGATGGTAGGAGTATTTTTCAAATAATTCAATTAGGCTATAAAAATGATAGAGAAGTGTCACAAAACTGTGAAATATATGGCCATATTTTTTCCTGGGCACGTGTTGTACATATTGTGACTGGAAGGTAACGTGACCCATTTGACGTCTATGTTAATTTCTTAATTTAGAGTGTATCATGTGAGTTGTATACTTTAATTATGATACATTAAACTCATAATTATTTTAGTTTCATTAGAGGCCATCGAGCGCAACTCTGTCAGCAGCTTAACTCATTCAGCCCTGACGCCTTGCAGCAGGAGATGGATCGTCCATGATATTCAAGGGCAGTGCCAGATTAGATTTTTGCCTGTGGGCGCCAAGCTAATCTGGCACTGCCCTTGAATTATCATGTTCAATCCATCTCCTGCAACTGGTGCAAATTCATTAGACGTCGACTCCAAAATCTGGGAAATGCGTCCGTCGGGGTGAATGAGTTAATATTACAATTGTTGTTCACTTTACGAGGAAACTAGTCAGGTCAAGATGGCCTCATAGTCATTGACCTAGATTTTAAACTTTTTCATGATTGTTTATTTCTCATATCTAATATTGGGAATAATAATAAATGACAAGTACATTGCGTTAGTTTCAACCTTTTCTATAAATCTTAAAATCTGTCACATGGAATAGATGTTAAAAAATCCACTTTGATTAAAGCTGGACTGTACCCCCACAGGCATTCGCTTTTGTCGTGACTTGAGTTTCATTAAGTACATGTTCATGTTTTACACAAATAAAACCATAGTCTATATCCAACAGACACATGCCAGGTCATATTGTGCATACAAATTCGTGCAGACAAAAATAAAGTCTATAACAGGTAGAACCGGTGACCTAATTCGTTAATTTGTAACATTTTACCGTTCAGGTACTAATTACATCGATGATAATTTCAAGTATGTAGGAATGAATCAAACATTAGTTTATGTATTTTGCTTATGTTTCATGGTTAAAGAAACAGTAATTTTCAAGCCCCTACAAAATTATCAAAATAGTGCACTGACCTACTTTCGGAGCCGACCACAACTGCTTGGTTCTCACTCTCAAATGAATCCATGATGTCCAACGTGAAAAACACAACATATACCTTTGTTTCTAAGACACCTTCTCACTACCGAAGCAACTAAAACACTTGTTACATCCATTGTTCTTGCACGCATTGATTTTTATAATTCCCTTTTGGCTGGTGTTCCTCAGAATCTTCTTGCTAAACGCCGAAGAGTTATGAACTGCTCTGCCCGACTAATTTACAGAGTACCGAAACGTGAGCACATAACACCTTTACTTGTTGACCGGCACTTACTGCCTGCATCTTAAAACATTGTGTACACGGTCTCTGTCATTTGTTACAATGCGATTACCGTTTATGCTCTCCCATTTTGTCCGACCTGGTTTATATTTACACGCCTTGAAGATCCCTTCGTTCAGCATCAGACACGCGTATTTTCAGGGTTCTTAGGCGAAAGAAATCTAGCCAGGGCCAGCGTGCCTTTTCTTATTGCAGTCCAGTCACCAGTAATGACCTTCCAGCCTATGTCAGACATGCCCCAAGTCTGTCTGCTTTTAAACCATTGCTATCTGTTTTCTGAGGCATATAGTTAGATGCATTTTGAGTGCGTTAGCAATCTTCAGCAGTAACTGTTCTTGTAACGGCGTGTGTGTATATGCGTGTGTGAGCTTTTGATATGTCACTTTAGTTTTTGTAACATTTATTGTAGCGATTTCTTTATTTTACTTTTCGTTCTGTGATTTTTTATCTTCTAAAGCGCTTATAGTACATTCATTTGGAGATTATGCGCTATATAAATGTACATTATTATTATTATTATTATTATTATTATTATTATTATTATTATTATTATTATTTATTAATATTATTATTATTAATTTCTATTTCACTTCTGATCTTGAAAAAATCTTGCTGTTGTTGGGGTTTTGTTACACCCCAGATTGATTGTACAATTATTTCACAAAAAGGTGATGTAAATTAACGAATTATAATGGAATATGACATTATAGTACAGTTTCAAGATACACATATAGCAGATATTGTGACCCTGCCCACAAAATTAGGTTTGCCTACTACAGCCATTTAAAACAGGCTATCTGAAAACGCCGCAAGTTATGGGTTCGGAAACACTTTCTAGAATGATGACAATACTAAAGAAAATGACCTTTGATTCTATGCATGTGTTGTTTGTTCGTAGTGCTAATGACTGTAACGAATTTCGAAGAACTAAAGTTATGGCATGAGGCTACATTTTTTTTTTTGTGTGGCGGTGCACAATCAACACCCGCGAGCACAGGTCAGTCTCAGTTTGATTATTCAGTGCAAACATGACTGGCCTTTCCAAATCCGTGGCTGTTTGTAACACTTTAAACACACACTTGGGTTCACGGATGCAGACGACAGAGACTATTTTCTCAATACAAACAAATACGAATCAATACTTACGTACTTTTAACGGTAATAACGTGTGTTAGGAGAGCTTGGGCTTCGTGGGCATTGAGTTTAGTGAAGAGCTGTGACCTTAGCGAACATAAAGAAGTAATTCCTAAAGCCTCTTCATGTATTTGAAATGAGAGTGGGGTGTGGCGTTTTCAGCGAAAAAAGAGGAAAAAGTGAATACTGAAACATACTCTTTACACACCGTTGGACGACTTTTATTTTCCGCATAATAGAAATAAGCATGCACTCATTTTAATTAGGTCTTCACAAAGACTTCTGGAATTCATCACATATCACGACCCCATGCAGCATTTACACTGTAGGTATGTGGGTCGCACGCTTTATTAACACTTTTAACATGTCAGTAACACAAAAGACCATGTTTATTAGATACGGTTACAAAAGGTGAAACCCGATTTGACCTACATACTAGTGGAGCAATGGGGCCTTGCTAAGCTGGTGAACGGGATGCCTTCGCTGAGTTTGCATGTAGTCTCTTTGAAGACCTGGGCTGTCGATAACGCATTTGCCTGTAGAAAAAAATCGCGACATAAAGTTCTACCTACAGTCAAAGTGTTAAAGCGACCTGCTCCAGGCCATAAACGATTAATAGTTCGCAATATCTGCGTTGAAAATGTCCTAAGCATACATATATAGAGCCTTACATCGCTGTTTAGGTGATATTGAGAATCTCACTATAGTTGTTTTAAAAACTTTTCTTACGAGCGAAAGCGAGCAGGAAAAGTTTTAAGACCACGCGAGTGAGATTCTCAGTATCATCTAAACACCGATGTAAGAATCTGTGTCTTACTCACATGTGTCTTGGCATAAATCTAATGTCAGCTGGTTTTCGGCACGCACCTAGAACACAATGACCTAGATTTTCACGTAATCACCGAAACGTGGCTCCGCTCAGCTGGCGATGAACCCATCATCGCCTGCGTCACTCCGAGTGGCTACCGCCTGGCCTCCTTCCCGCATGCTTCCAGAGGGGGTGGCATTGCCATCATCTACAGGGACTGTCTTTCCGCTCACCTCACCTTCTCTCTCTCTCTCCCTTTTGCTCATCCCTCTTTTGAATCTGTTGAGGCCGTAGCAACACTCCCTGGCCAGTCCCTCATCTTCTCATGTATCTACCCCCCCCCCCCTCAAAGCTCTCAAAACAAACTCACAAACTCCATTTTTCTCGCCGAGTTTGACCTCTTCCTCGACCACTACAGCACACGACTCGGAAAACACATCCTTCTTGGCGACGTTAACTTCCACTTCGACAAACCCGACCACCCTGACACAAAACGACTTTGCACATAACTTTCAAACCACAATCTTACACAACACATCACCAAACCCACTCACCGACTCGGCCACACCCTCGACTGGATCATCACCCACACCTCCGATCAACTCTTTCTCGACTCTGACACCTCGTCTGTGCTTCCCCCTGACCACCTCCCTATTGTCGTCTCCCTCAACCTACCTCCCCCGAAAAAACACAAGCTCCTTGTCTCTCGTCGCAAACTAAAATCTGTCAACCGAGAGAGCTTCTTCGAAGATGTCAACCTTCTTTTGTACCCCGCCTCCTCTCCCGATCTTGCATCCCATTTCGATTTCTCCCTTCGAAAACTTCTAGACACCCACGCCCCTGTCACCACCTGCTCCAAACACAACCGACCCCCCGACCCCTGGCGACTGACGACATAGCTTAAGCCAAGCGTGAGCGCCGACAAGAGGAACGCCGCTAGCGCTCATCCGACCTCATCGTTCACAGACAGATCTTCCAAAGAATAACCTCCGACTCCAAACCTAAACACCTTCAAAACAAAATCCTGGAATCCACTTCTTCCAAAACCCTCTACGCTACCAGGAACTCACTCCTAGGCACTTCTAAAGACTCTCCTCTCCCCAACACACACAGCAAAGAAGAACTCCCGTCCGCTTTTCCCACCTATTTTTCCTACAAAATGCAAACTGTGAGCAACACACTCGACACTCTGCCTTCTCCGCCTTGAACTCCCGACCGCCCCCCCCCCCCCTTTTCCCGCACTCCCCTCTCGTCCTTCCGCCCCGTCTCAGGATGAAGTCATAAAGACCATAAAGTCCATGCCTTTCAAAACCTGCAAACTAGACCCACCCCCTCTCCCCCCAGCTTCTCTCTACCGGGATGGCCTTCAAAAACTTCTGCCCTTCATCAACGACATCATCAACACATCTCCATAGAACGGCTCCGTCCCCGATATCTTCAAATCCGCCATCGTCCGTCCTCTCCTCAAACAAATCACAACCTCGGCCCAAACGAACTCATGAACTATCGCCCAGTCTCCAATCTCTCTTTCCTGTTCAAGCTTCTTGAGAAGGTTGTTCTCAACCAGCTAAAACTCCACCTCGCCGACAACAACCTCCTCAGTTCCTCCCAGTCTGCCTATCGCAAGCATCACAACACTGAAACAACCCTTCTACATAATTATCCTAAACGACCTGCTTCTCTCCACCGACTCGGGCAACATCTCCCTTCTTACGCTACTCGACCTCTCTGCTGCCTTCGACACTATAGAGCGCTCTTTCCTCCTCCAACGCCTTCACCACTCCCTTGACATCACTGACTCTGCTCACTCCTGGTTCATCTCCTAATTCTCCGACACAGCAGTCCGTCACCATCGACAGCGTCTCATCCAACCCAGTTACGCTCTCCTGCGGAATTCCACAGGGGTCCGTCCTGGGCCTGGTCCTTTCCACACTCTACACCTCTCCCTTGTCCAACATCATCTAGTCTCACGACATACACCACGACCTCTACGCTGACGACTCTCAACTACTAAACAAAGACAAACTCGACAACACGCAGTCACTACTGACTCGCACGGCTGACTGCTACGAAGGCGTGAAAAACTGGATGACAGCAAACAAGCATAAACTGAACTACGACAAAACGGAAGCCATGCTGGTAGGCACTCGACAGAAACTTTCCCAGCTCCGTCCCTCTCTCCACCTTCAACTCGACAGCACCCCCATCTCCCTCTCTGACTCGGCCAAACACCTCGGCGTTATCCTCGATTCCTCACTTTCCATGACCAGCTTCGTCTCCCGCACGGCCCAGGCATGCAATTTCCACCTCCGCCGCATCAGTCAGATCAGAAAATACCTCACTACCAAAACTGCCACCAAACTAGTTGTCTCTCTCATCCTAACTCGCATCGACTACTGCAACTCTCTCCTTTCCGGCCTCCATCACTCCACCACTTTCACTCTCCAGCGCGTCCAGAACAATGCTGCCCGCCTCGTCCTCAGAAAGAAAAATTCCGACCACATCACTCCCCTGCTCAAACTCCTTCACTGGCGCCCCATCCCCCAACGCATCCAATACAAGATTCTGTCTCTCTGCTACAAATGCCTGAACAACTACGCTCCTGCCTATCTCTCCAACTTACTTCACCCCTACACTCCTCCCCGCTCCCTCCGCTCCGCCTCCGACCCTCTCCGCCTCCACAGCCCCCGCACCAAACTCAGCACTTTCGACCCCTGCTCCTTCTCTGTATGCGGGCCATCTACCTGGAACACTCTCCCACTCTCTCTCCGTCAAAAACACTTTCTACCTCTTTCCAGTCCGCACTCAAAACTCACATCTTTCAACAGTTCTAGCAATATATCACCACAACCCCCTCCCCAAGCTGACTGTAGTGTATTTCACTATTTGTGGTAGGTGAGTTGTTGTCTAAAGCATTGCGCATGCGTACGCGAGTTGTGAGTGCGCGCTTAGAGTTATAATTATTATAAGATAAGCGCAGTACAAATACCGTAATTAATATTATTATTATTACACAGCCGCCATTATGTCTTGGCAAAGGTCTTGATGTAATTTACTTTGTATTGTGACGTCAATATTTTAGATGCTAGACAACTGTTCCTAATAGCTAAGTACAGAAAGCCAGAGTGTCAGTTATCTCTGTAAAATGCTGTCATTGTGCGTGAGCTGAACGTAGGTCAAGTTTGAATATCGCGTGTGCCCATAGCTTTTTGCTGACCAGACATTCTATAGGAGAATGTTGTGCACACATGACCGTTCACGCAACACGGCTGTATCGCACACGTGCGATACAGACAATCTGTGTGATACACATGTGTGATACAGCTTTTCCGCTCAAAGGCAGCAAAAAGGGAGGTGCGAAAGAAACAAAACAAAACCAAAAAAATGAACAGTTTAATTTTTGCTTAGTGCTGAAATTTGTTTGTCGAAAATTGGAAGACATTTTTGCTCTTTGTTTTCTTTGTACAAAGATAATTTCCTCATATGCGCAAACAGGGCAGTAACAAGTCCGCTGTGGCGTGTGCCTGCTTGTATGGATTGAGTAACGAAGACTGAGGCGGTCTCACCGTACAAGACCCGGTGAATCGGCAAATTTAAGCATTTAACTCATTTAGCCCGACGCACGTATTTCTCAGAGTTTGGAGGTGTCATCTAAAGACTATGCACCTGTTGCAGCGTCTGAATCGACCAGGACAATTCAAGGGTAGTGCCAGATTAGCTTGCCGCTGGGAGGCGCCAATCTAATCTGGAACAACCTTGAATTTTCATGGTCGATCCATTTCCTGCTGTAGTGCGTCAGGGCTGAACGGGTTAGCCCGTGCTGTGCCAGCTGCCGCAGACGTTGCTTCTGCAATCAGCACCACAAAACATCGAGATGTTCCAGGAACAAGGATTGAAAGTGGTAATAATAATAATAATAATAATAATAATAATAATAATAATAATAATAATAATAATAATAATAATAATAATAATAATAATAATAATAATAATAATAATAATGGTATTTATAATGCGCTGATCTTATAATAATTATAACCCTAAGCGCGCACTCACAACTCATGCACGCATGTGCACGCTTTGAACATGGTCTCACAATACCACAAATACATTACGGCAGTCAGCTGCGGGTGGGGTGTGTGGTGGCTTTAGAGTGCTAGAACTTTTGAAAGACGTGAGTATTGAGGGAGAACTGGAAGGAGGAGGGAGAGGGTTTCTGACAGAGGGAGAGTGGGAGAGTGTTCCACTTGGATGGACCGCAGACAGAGAAGGCGCGGGGGCCGAAAGTGCTGCGTTTGGTGCGGGGGATGTGGAGGGGGAGACGGTCGGAGGCAGAGGGGAGAGAGCGGGAAGGAGTGTGGGGGTGAAGTAAGTTGGAGAGATAGGCGGAAGCGTAGTTGTTGAGGGATTCGTAGCAGAGAGACAGGATATTGTAAGCAAGAGGCATAGATCCTCATGAGCCTCGGCAACTGCGGGGGCTCACGAGGATCTACGCCTCTTGCAGGTGGGTGGTGTTCACTTTGTTCGGCACTGAGCGGGTTGAAGCCCGACATGAAGCAGATAGCTTAACCCATGTAGCTCCATGGCCTCATTTCGCGAACTTTTGAAAGAGCTACGTAAACACGATGTTCACGTTGCAGGGGATGGATCGACCATGATAATTCAAGGGTAGTGCCAGATGAGTTTGGCGCCTGAACACCACCTTTGAATTAACATGGTCGATCCATCTCCTGCCGTAGGGCGTTGGGTTTAAGTGGATTAAATTTCCATACGTACATGATTATTTGTATTTCATAGAAAAAAATAGTGGTCCGATTAAATGTAATCGACACGGACACACACACACACACAAGAAAAAGAAATAAAAATAAAATACGACCGAAAACACAGTGAAAGCAGATGCAACCATATTGCTGAATATTTCCAAACTGTCTTAGTGACCGTCCTTTTCATGTCGGGCGTCCGTCGGGATCAGGTGTTTAATTACCGCGATCAAGGCAATTAATGACAGATCAGAGTAGCGATCGCTGTTTGGTGGCATAAAGCAGCCTCACATTGCGCAAAAGCCATCCGGCCGACGTCGGACACTGTTTGCGCGCGGGCCAAAGGCGGCTGACGTCAGCCGGATGGCCTTTGCGCTTTGGGCTCATGGCTTCTTCAGTATAACAACACACAACGACGGATCTGATTGAAAGAGAACGAATTGAACATCCGGGTCACACGTTCTTGAACACCAGTAGCTGGGCTAGGAAGCCAGGGGAAAGACGTGTTTGTTCCAAAGCATAAATAAATAAAAGGCTGGTTGTTTGAAAAGTGTCCTCGCTACTTTATGAAATGTTCTCCTCCTTTATAGCCGGCACACTCAAATTATGTGTTTTTAAGCCACGAAATCAAATGAAGCCGAATGCAAATTCAAATCACATAATCTACCCACTAATAATCATGGGTAAAAGACAGGCTCAGACAAGATGCAAACAACATCATTACTCCCTGGTGGAAGCTAGGGGTCATGTGCAGTTGTATAGCGTTCGCATCTCGAGGAAATCCCGACACTTTTAGCTTAACCAAACTCTATCCTGAAGCAAATATACGTCCGTGTCCCTTAAACCTCCGGCTGTCGACAGCACGTTTGTTGAGATGATTCCTGCAGGAATCACCTAAATAAAACGCGCTAGTCAATGCGAAAAAGGCCATCGGGCCGACGTCGGTCCCCCCTGGCCCGGGCACGGCCATGCGCGGGCCAACGGGGGACGACGTCGCCCCGAGGAGCATTTGCGCATTGAGTACCGACATCCAAGGGCTGAAGCTGGAACATCGCGTGTGTGTTTGTGGGCACTTGTACATGATGATTGCGGGGTATGTCTGTGTGTGTGTGTGTGTGTGTGTGTGTGTGTGTTTGTGTGTGTGTGTGTGTGTGTGTGTGTGTGTGTGTGTATGTGTATGTGTGTGCGTGCTTGCGTGTGCAAGTGTGCCTGCTGCAAAAGCAAAATCATAATTTTCCAGATTTCTTTATTAACAAAAGCCACAGAAGACAGTTGTATGTAATATTACAAATTCATTATTTACACGACCTCGCTGTTTTATGTATACTTTAAGGGGGCACACCACACCCACCCTTTTTTGTGTGCTTCATTTCGCAATAAACTTTTACTGGGCTTCAGTATACATACACACTTAGACAGTGACCACCCTATTGTCCCACCAAATGCTTTCTTTCGTCCGTTCTAAGTGAATGTTACGATTGTGGTTGTGTTGTTCTGTGAGAGCATGCATGTGTTAATCGTAGGAAACAATCCGATATTTATTTGAGCTATCATGGTTGCGAATCACGTATCTTTTCAGTAAGATTCTTTATCGTTCGCGCCGACAGCTTAATTGGTTTTGTTATGATTCGCTAAGTTTAGTCCGGAAGCTTCTAGAAAAGTCGCATGGAGAAGAGCGGTCGATTTTTTGTTTTGCATAGATTTGCTGAGCATAAACCAGAACATTCGAGAAAGGTCACGCTGTCTAGTGACCTCGTACATGTGACGTCAAAATGTAGGCAGCATTTGTAGTAGAGACGTTCTATTCATAGTCTCAGATGTTTTCTGTACGCGTGAAGTTGGCAGCCAGTCGGTATGTTATGAAAGTTCGCGAAACTTCCAGATAGTGTAGGCAAAGTCGTGAATTGTCTTTTCTGAGACATCATAACGCACTAGGATTTGGGGTTGAAATTAGTAGTCGAATATTTGTAGACTATTGCAGTTATTCTAGAAAATTCTTTTTTTTTTTTGTATTAATATTTATGAGTCTCAGTTACGTGTTCCGTTCCCATTGGTTGAGATTGTGTAAATTTGGTAGATTATTCTGGAAAGTCATTTTACTATAAAAGTTGGTGCTAGGGAGCACCTGTGTACTTTGTCACTCATTGTCAGTTGTAGGGACACACAGTTTATCGTAGGTACGTGGCCCGTATAGGGTGTACATTGTGAGAGACGCAGCGTAACGATGGTGTACGCTGTATGAGAAACTTTGTGTCGCCAGTGCTGACATTTGCGGAAGAGACATTGTATCAGTGTTGGTGCATTTGGGAATGCATTGTGTGGAGATCGCAACGCTGAATTAAAATATTGTTGAAACTGTTACTCCAGTGTAGCCTACGTCCTTAAGCCACGTGTGACGGGTTGCAGCTGAACGAAGTTTATTTAAAAGCTGCGTCTGGTGTGTTTATCATACTACGACTACGACTCCACCACGTAACAGTGAAAAAAGCCCACTGGAATCTAATGACGGGACACTTAACAAAACTGCTTCTGATAAAAGATGGTAGCTTACGTCATAATTATTCTATACAAACTTAGGACATCTGCGTAGTTATAACCGGAGACAAGATGACAGAAGAACCAGCGAAGAAAAAATGAATGACACAGTATCGTCGAGTCGCTCCAACATTGACATTCTCAGTAATTGCGGAAGAGAAGAAGGAGGAAGAGAGACAAGAAACCCAAAGTAGAAATGACATCGGACAAGAGAATATGGACACTTGGCAACGTGTAAATCAAGAGCTTGCCTTGACCACTCACCCAGGATTTGTCACCGGCTTTTCTGTTGAATCAGTAAGTAATGTACGATCTTAATCGATCTTCCTATAGTTCCGTGAATGCTAGTGAATTTTAGATTTTGTGATCTTCAGTAGAATTTATCTCTTACTGATTTCGCAAGATTTTAAGACTAGGGATAAAGGATCGAAGGTCAAAAGGCACCAGTTTTTGACTGAGCGGTGCAAACACGCAAGCCATCGGTGCACTACTGTACGCACGATCGTTCATAGTACAATACTATTAGCAGGTCGAGCGGAAGCCGCATTGTGATTTTCACATCCTAGCGAGTACGGAAGGTTTATTCTACTTTCTGGTGAACATTTACGCCAAAGGGATGCTGGAAGACATCAGTACACGCGTGCACTGACACGTGTGTATATCACACCGAAGGCCATCTATGACTTGCAGTATTGCGATACACTGATAGCCGGGTTCTGCCTTATAACGTAGGCTCATAAATATACATATTAATTCAAAACAAGGCCGATGCAAACGAAAAATTTGCGACTCTGGTACGAAAACAATATACCGTGCAAACCACGAATTTCGACATTAGGCATTAACATAAAAGCAGTGAAATCAACTTTTGACTATAATCTATCACTTGTTTACAGTCCGGAAAACTGACGTACACCCATGTAATTTAATGATTCGTAAATTTAATGTTTACATATTCTTTGTTTATTTTTCTTTCAGTACGTAGAAACAAATTTCAGACACTTCTGAAGAAATGGACATGTACGAAACTTAAACACTCTAAAATTTTGTTTCACAATAGATACTAATTTAGACATTCAACCCTGATGGATGGAACATGACAGTTCATGGGTAGTGCCAGAACAGCTTGGCGCCTACAAGAGCCAAGCTATTCTGTCGCCTTCCTTAACTCATTCAAGACGTGCTGATTGAGTTAACTTTTATGGTTTATGACCTGTCTCCTACATTGCTCCGGGTATCCTTCAGAAGACGACACTGAAAGCAGTTTTGTGTCGTAACGCACATAGAGCAGTTGACAGCAGCATCACTGTCTTCCCAGTATTAAAGGAAGTAGATGATGTAACAAAGAAGAGAATTTTCTCAACCAGGTACGGGTAATATACCGCACTTGTGTCCACATTTCGAGTAATATTGCACAGCGTTGTGATAACATTATGGGGTGGGGGGGGGGGGGAGGGGGGGAGGGAGGGGGGGAGGGAGGGGGGGGGGAAACTGATGATGTTCATGACTATATATTACAGTCTTACAACAGACTGTCACGTTTTTACAAAATAACCACGACGTTTTCACTATGCTCAGTGTAATAATAATAATAATGCATAACAATAAATATTCACATCATGAACTGAAATTTAGGGTGTTAATTTGTATTGTCACGAGAAGTTACGCTTCTTTGAGATCACAGAAAGCGCGGCTGAAATCGTCACACTGGTTACCTCCTCGATCCGATGAACGAATCAAGGGCGGTATCCAGTGTGTGACTGTGTAAATGTATAGGGACCAAGTAAAAGATTCGGAGGATGCCTAATTTCCATATCCCACCCTTCCTAGCCAACCAAAACCCGCGCTTCTCCTACATCACATGGTGGGTCAGCGTTGCGGTGTGAGCCAGACGGCCACCAGGACTTGACCTCACTCCCCATCGGGCTACAAGACAAGCAGCAACACTTACGTTTCAGTCTCCGCAAACTCTGACATACAACATTCATCATGCAGGTTCCTCTCTTGATCTTCACTTTCGGTGAGTGAGGAATCGTTTTGGATTTCATTTTCAGTTGTTAACTCATTCAGCCTCGAAACACCACAGCAAGACATCTGGATCGATCATGATAGTTCAAGGGCGGTGCAAAAAGAGCTTGGCGCTCATATGCGACAAGCTATTTTGGAACCACCCTAGAACTATGATGCTCGATCTGTCTCTAGGATTGTAATACGGCCCTTCAGAAGGCAACTTCAATATTTTGGGATTTCTGTCCTAGTGCAGATAGTGTTAAAAGTAGTCGAAAGTTAATTTTGTTTTCTTGTTGTTTTGGGGTTTCAATGAATTCATTTTTTTCATCCTAAGCTCTGAAACGTTAGGATGGGTTGCTTTACTAGCTGTTTTGGATCATAATACAAACTCAGTCCTGCGCCAGGTTCCGTCCCAATGCGCATAGCCGGCCATCGGGCCGACGTCCGCCCGATGGCCTTTATTGGGCATTTGGGTGTCGGTGCATGTTTGCGCATACAAGGTTACACTGCATCAGTTCAAGACTTGTGCTGGCAATAAACAGTAAGACAATTTTCAGGTTGTTACCGTGTGTGGATTGTACAGCGCCATTTTCATGGTTAACCCTCTCTCTCTCTCTATCTATCTACATAACTCTCTCTCTCTCTCTCTCTCTCTCTCTCTCTCTCTCTCTCTCTCTCTCTCTCTCTCTCTCTCTCTCTCTCTCTCTCCCGCAGCGAGTTTTTTTGAGAGCTCAGTAGCTTAACGGCTACTTGTTCTCTGGAGGACTTTTATTCAATTACGTGGCCTTTTATCGTTTTATAGTTTTATAGTATTTTTTATTTCCGTGTTTTTCTGTATTTAATTGTTTCTTCATTGTTTATCTTGTGCACTCTGTATTTTGTAATAAGTCCAAGCGAATTTTCCATCAAAGGTGCAGTTATGAGAATAGGGCACCTCAATGTGTTTCATTTGTACAACAAACTAGCCGACATATCTGTATATATTAACGATCCTACACCGTTCCACCTGTTTGGACTCAGTGAGACGCGTCTGAGTTCCTGTGTAAGCGATGCAGCAATCAGTATCCCCAATTTTTCAGTTATTAGACGAGACCCCTTGTCTCCCGGTCAAACTGGCATCGCTGTCTATATTCATAATTCTATCCAGCATTTAGTTCATCGACGCGTCGACCTAGAAATGATGGGGGTGGAGTGCGTATGGGTCGAAGTCAAGTGTCCGAAATCAAAACCGGTATTAATTGGGTTCTTATATAGAAATCCCGCCTCAACTTTTGAGTGGTACGATCAGTTTAGTCATAACCTTGACAGAGCTTTAAAAAAGAAGGCCGACATTCTTCTATTGGGCGATTTTAATATAGATTTACTTAAGCCGCACCCCGCCTGGGGCTCAACGTCATCTCTGTTTGGCTTAGTACAGTTAGTGAAATCACCCACCAGAATTACTCCAACTACTTCCACGCTTATTGACCACATATATACTAATAAACCCAAAGCCGTCTCTGACGTTGATGTCTCAAATCTTAGTGTTAGTGATCATTATCCTGTGGCTTGCTCCTGGTCTTCTAAACTCCCTAAACCAAAAAAGAACGGCCATACAACTATAACGTATAGGACATTCAAACACTTCAGGAAAGACGAATTTCTATTTGATCTAGAAAATACTCCTTTTAATGACGTGCTCCTGTCCTATGATCCTAATACCGCCCTCAGTATTTGGTACTCTCTTTTCCTAAATGTACTTAATAAACATGCTCCTCTACGCGAGAGGAGGGTAAAATCTAACACTCTTCCTCCCTGGCTTACTCCGGAAATCATGCAGGCGATGGCGCTTAGAAACGATCTACGTAGCAATAAAATGTTCACTGAATATAAGCAACAGCGTAACCGTGTTAAATACATGATCAGAGAGGCAAGAAAAAAGTTAGTTCGTGACACGGTTAAAGACAGCAAAGATACCTCTACTATATGGCGCCTTCTAAACACACTTACTAGGGGGTCTCCAAGTACCGCAACTACCATTCCCACTAATCTTACTGCTGATACATTCAATGACCATTTTCTTTCGATTGCCAAATCTCTAATATCGCCAAGCCAGGATAACACTTATCACCGTTCAAATTTGCTGTCTGAGTTTTGTCAACAAAGAACAATGGGCACAGCCCCCTTCAACATCCCTATGTTAGCTGTTCATGAAGTGGGTTTACTTATAAGTAACCTTCCAAATAAAAAGTCCTCGGGGCCTGATGACATCAGCCCGAAAATACTTAAACTGTCTCTCCCATACATTGTAGAATCCTTAACTTATATTTATAATCTCTGTATCCAGCATAACACTTTTCCTAACGAACTTAAATATGCCAAAGTAATTCCACTTCCAAAAACAAAAGATCGTTCTGATCCTAATAATTATCGGCCTATTTCTTTATTATCTGTTTTGTCCAAACCACTGGAAAGGCACGTTCATAAACACCTGCTTGCTTACCTAGAAAACCGTAAGCTCTTCCACCCTTTCCAATCCGGATTTCGTCCGCAGCATTCATGCCACACAGCACTTACACGCCTTGTTGACACATGGCTCAAGGGTATGAATAAGTCACAGTTAACAGGAGTAGTCTATCTGGATTTTAAGAATGCTTTTGATCTGATTAAACATACTATTCTGACTGCTAAGCTACACACATACCTCAATAACGGAGACGCAGTTGCTTTTTTCACATCTTACCTTACTAAAAGAAAACAAAAGGTTCTTGTTCATGGCTCATACTCCTCTCTCAAAGATGTAAGCTTCGGTGTGCCCCAAGGGTCTGTACTGGGCCCTCTACTGTTTTGCTTATTTATCAATGATTTGCCTCTACATATTACTTGCCAAGATGTACAATGCGACCTTTTTGCTGACGACACCTCAGTTCATACTACTAGTAAAGATATACAGGTAATTTCCGACAACCTACAACAAAGTCTTCATGAAGTATCAGCTTGGTGTATAAACAATTCTATGGTTGTTCATCCAGCCAAAACGAAATCGATGGTAGTCGCCACGCGCCAAAAACAGCAGATAATGCCTCTATTACTTAACCTTTCACTTAAAGGTAGTCAGGTAGAACAGGTAAATGAACATCGAGTACCGGGGATTAAAATCGACAGTCAGCTAAAATGGCAAGCTCATACAGACGCCTTATGCAAAATAGTAGCCAAAAATCTCTTTATGTTATCAAAACTGAAATATTATACTGATTCAGATACCCGTAAACTATTTTATAACGCTCACATACGTTCTTATATCGATTACGCGTCATCGGTATGGGATGGGTGTAGTGAGGTCCATTTAAAGAGACTCAATTCCCTACACAGACGAGCGGCCAAAATAATCTGCCCTGATCAACACCTTAGCACTGAAGAAAAGCTCTCAAAAGCAGGTCTCCTGCCACTTCAAGATCATTTTAAATATAACAAAGCAATCTTTATGTTCAAAGTGTGGAAACGCAAAACACCTGAGTACATCTCCACTTTGTTCCGTAAGTCTGAGTCCAAGCTTGGAAACATCAGAAAGCTTTTCATAGTCCCAAAACCAAGGATCGATCTATATAAAACTAGCTTATCCTTCTCAGGGGCACTTATCTGGAATGCCCTTCCAGACCATGTAAAATCCGCCTCCTCGCTAGCCTGTTTTAAAAAGGGTCTCTTCAAATATTTTGTGGATCACTCGTAGGGATGACTCAACCACTTGTATTATATGTTTCTTTTTATGCTGGGTCCAATTTATTCCCAATTAAGTCTGTTATCCTTTTCAATTATCATTTGGACTACTTAGCTCTGTCTATGTGTGAAGGGGGGTGGGTGGGGTGGGGGGTGTCTGTGAGTCTATGAGTATGTCTGTCTATGTGAATAGTGTTGTCATCGCTTTGCAAGTATTATGTTTACTTATATGTATGTATATTTGTAGTTAGTCTTGTAGTTGTTAGCAACGGCAGGTTTGTAAAATGGCTGTGTCGATGACGATGTCAATGCCTAAACCGTTGTAAAATAAAGTTTCATTGATTCATTGATTCATTGATTCATTGATTCTCTCTCTCTCTCTTTCTCTCTCTCTCTCTCTCTCTCTCTCTCTCTCTCTCTCTCTCTCTCTCTCTCTCTCTCTCTCTCTCTCTCTCTCTCTCTCTCTCTCTCTCTCTCTCTCTCTCTCTCAGATCTTAGTGTTAGTCACCACTGCCCCGTGATTTGTTGCTGGTCTATGAAACTCCCCAAATTAAAGAAACATCGTCATACCACAACAACCTAAAGGTCGTTTAAGCATTTCAGTCGTAATGAGTTTCTACACGATCTTAATAACACTCCTTTTGACGATGTCCTTCTCACAGATGATCCAAATATTGCGCTGTCCACTTGGTACACATTATTCCTTGGAGTATTAGACAGACATGCGCCGATTAGAACAAAAAGAGTGAAGAGTGAGATACTTCCCCCTTGGCTGACTAAAGAAATAATGCATGCCATGTCGGTGCGAAATGACCTAAAAAGGAAAAGAACATTGATGAATTTAAAAAGCAGCGAAACCGTGTGAGATCAATGGTGCGCGCCGCGAGGATGGACTTTATCCGCAAGGACAACAAAGATGTGTCAGCAGTGTGGCGGGTACTTAATTCGATCACTCGAGGCAATGGCAATAGGTCAACAACCATCCCCAGTGATCTCTCCGCCGACACATTCAACGAACATTTTTTTTGTCTGTTGCGGATTTGATAACTACTCCTAGTCGTGATACAGAGGCTGACATATGCCCCGATTACTTAGATAATTTCTGCAACAGAAAAACAACTGGCACACTACCATTTAATATCCCCATACTTGATGTACACGAAGTGGGCAAACTAATTAGTGACCTAGCTAATAAGAAGTCCTCCGTCCATGATGATAGCAACCCACAAATATTAAAGTTGTCTGTACCATACATCATAGAGACCCTTACTTATATTTATAACTTATGTATTCAAAAGAATGTATACCCTACAGACCTCAAAGTTGCAAAAGTCGTTCCACTGCCAAAATCAAAAGATCGTACTGACCCTAACAACTATAGTCCCATTTCTCTGCTGTCAGTATTATCTAAACCCCTCGAAAGGCATATACATAAACACCTGTCTGACTAATTAGAATAGCGAAAGTTGCTACATTCGTCTCAGTGAGGATTTCGCCCTCGGCACTCATGTCATACGGCTCTGAGCAAATTAACAGACACATGGCTTTCAAATATGAATAATTCGCAGCTGACAGGTGAAATTTATCTTGACTTTAAAAAGGCCTTCGACTTAGTGAACCATACAATATTGATTTCCAAACTTAAGCATTATCTTCGAAACGACATGTCTGTTTCCTTTTTTATGTCATACATCGAAAACAGAAAACAGAAAGTAATAGCTAATGGATCCTACTCTTCTACTAAAGATGTTAAACTCGGGGTTCCAAAGGGGTCAATCTTAGGTCCTCTTTTATTTTGTATTTACTTCAATGACCTGCCTCTAAGTCTCACCTACAAAGCAACACAGTGTGAAATGTTCGCCGATGATACCTCAGTCCGCACAGCTAACAAAGACATACGTGAAGTTGAGAACGGCCTTCAAAAAAGTCTCGACGATATATCAGCATGGTGTAAAGTCAACTCAATGATTCTGCATCCTACTAAAACAAAATCTATGATTATTGCAACACGCCAAAGCACCAGTTAAAACCTTTAAAGCTTAATCTATCATTCGGCGACGACATCATAGAACAGGTAGCCAAACATCGTCTATTGGGGGTCACAATTGATAATCAGCTGAGGTGGCAGATGCACATTGACAATGTCTGTAAAACGGTCTCTAGAAATGTCTTTATGTTATCGAAATTAAAGTATTACACAGATAGTGAAACCAGAAAATTGTTCAGTAGTGCACACATCATGTCACATATAAACTACGCATCGACGGTGTGGGATTGTTGCAGTGATGTACACTTAAAAAGACTAAATTCTTTACATAGGAGAATGGCAAAATTAAAGCCACTCCGACATTATCTCGTTTCAAGGCAAGTCTTTATAAGTATCTGACATTACTCAAATAATAATATCTAGTTATTCGTAGACACACGAATGTCCGTGTATATTCTAACAATCATGTGTATGTGTGTGTGCGTGTGTGTGTATGCGTGTGTGTGTGTGTGTGTGTGTGTGTGTGTGTGTGTGTGGACGCGTGAGTGCGTTTGTGCGCGGCGTATGCGTTTGTTTGTGTTTAGTGGAATATATATTTTGTATTACTGTGTTTTGATGTCTCTTTTTATGTATATTTTGTACTTAGTCGTAGTTGTAGCAACGGCAGTTACGAAAAATTACATAGTCACTGACTGTGTTAATATCTTCACCGTTGTAAAATAAAGATTCATTGATTCATTGATTCTCTCCTGTGTTTGTGTGTGTGTGTGTGTGTGTGTGTGTGTGTGTGTGTGTGTGTGTGTGTGTGTGTGTGTGTGTGTTCTCTCTCTCTCTCTCTCTCTCTCTCTCTCTCTCTCTCTCTCTCTCTCTCTCTCTCTCTCTCTCTCTCTCTCTTTCTCTCTCTCTCTCTCTCTCTCTCTCTCTCTCTCTCTCTCTGTCTCTCTTTCTTTCTCTCTCTCTCTCTCTCTCTCTCTCTCTCTCTCTCTCTCTCTCTCTCTCTCTCTCTCTCTCTCTCTCTCTCTCTCTCTCTGTCTCTCTCTGTCTTTGTATTGGCGTTTGGATTGAACTAAAAGCAAGCAAAGCCACCCCATTATTAATCTGCTGTTTTATCGAAATCAATCAGCCACATTTGAATGGTATTGCGCATTTATGGAAATGATAGACAATGCAACCAAATGTACTTCTGATCTATTAATCTTAGGCGACTTTAACATCAATTTGTTTTCTTCCATTCCTGCTGGGGAAAATACTCTTATTTTGTTTGTTCTCAAACAGTTGGTCACTAAAGCAACAAGAGCAACTGCCAATTCCTCACCATTGATCGAACATATTTACACAAACAAAATGACAAAAGTACTATGGGTGCAGGTGCCCTAGGTTGCTATTAGTGACCATTACCCCGTCTGCTGTAGCTGGGTTCTAAAAGGTGACAGATGCCCCCAAAATTCACCAACACATCACTATTTAATTGAGATCTTATAAACACTTTAACAAAGATTTTTTTTTCCTATCGGATCTCTGTCAGGTATGTTTCAGTCACGTTTATAATTACACGTATCCCAATACTGCGCTTGCAGAATATTATGAGATTTTTCAAAGTTCACTGGATAAACATACACCATAACGAATAAAAAGTGCGCAGCCTCCCTTGTGGTTAAAAAAAGATATCAAGGATGCTATGTCATTTCGTAATGAACATAAAAAGCACAATGAATTTGATGCCTATCGTAAACAGCGAAATAAGTTAAAGTATCTTGTTTGTGAAGCCCAAAAGTGTCACTTTAAACGGATCATTGACGAGAAAACACAGTGGAGCAATCTGAACACATTTACAAAATTTAAACAACAGCCGGCATGCACCAGTGTCTCAGCGGATTCATTTGATGCACATTTCCTGTTCTGCTGCTGATGTCCTATTACAAAGTTGTGTAAACATGTCACAGATATCAGAAGTACTTGATAATTTATGTGCCGAAAAGCTCAAGTCAAGAATTTCAACATTCCTGTTAACAGTTTATGACGTTGTTAAAACTATATCTCAGCTAAAAAAAATATGAGATCAACTGGTCATGACGGCATTTGTACTGCAATATTAAACTAGCTCTCCCATATATCGTTGATTCTCTGATGTATATTTACAATCTTTATATTCGACAGGGAACATTTCCGTCCAGCCTAAAGAAAGCAATAGTTATTCCTTTGCCCAGAACTAAAGATATTTCTGAGCCAAATAAGTTTAGACCCATTTTCTTACTTTCGGCTTTTGTCGAAACCAATAGAAAAACATATTCAACATCATTTACAGCAGTTCCTGGAAAATCATCAAGTCTTACACCCATTGCAATCAGGATATCGACAACGCCATTCTTGTCGTACAGAGCTCATCTGATTGATGGATGGTTGGATGCAATGAACAGACTGCAAACGACAGGGACAGTATTCTTAGATTTTAGCAAAACTTTCGACTTAGTCAATCATATTTTGCTTATACAGAAACTTAGAGCATATAAGCTTAGTAGCAAAGCTGTGGCGGTTTTTTTTCCAGTCATACACAGAGAATGGAACTCAATTTGTTCTTGTAAAGGGCAAACAATCTGCACAGGGTATAATTCGTCATGGTGTGCCACAACGATCAATACTCGGCCCCTTATTATTTCATATTTTATGATCTTCCTCTACATATTTCTCCCACTGGAGTCACCTGCAGCCTTTTTCCATTAGACTTTCCTGATGCAAATGTTTTTAGTGTCAACCTCACCTTCAGCAAGGTCTATATGTTACATCAAAATGGAGTGCTAATAATTTCATGAGTCCAAACACTGGTAAAACAAAGTGCATGCTCGTAGCCACCAGACAAAATTATCAGCTCAATTCCCCTCTATTAAAATTGTTTCTGGGATCAGGGCAAATTCAGCAAGTTAAAGAACACCGAGAACTTGGCACTCACATTGATAAGTGTCTCAGGTGGCAGAGCCAAACAGATAGGATATGCAAGGTGGTCTAAAGAAATTTGTTTCTTCTCGCTAAACTAAAATATTTTATTGACTGAAAAACAAGACAACTATTCTATAATGCATATATTAAATCACATATTGATTATATCTCATCAGTGTGAGATGGCTGTAGCGATGCAAATTTTTTAAAGTTTAAACTCACTCCATAGGCGAACAGCAAAACTTATGTTAGATAAAAAACATTCCACTACAAAGCAGTACCAACGAAAAACTTGCATTACTTCGTATACTCCCTCTCCGTCAACACTTTGTTTTTAATCAGTTAGTAATGGTATATCACGCTACAGTAGGAAAAACACCAGCATATATATATAATCTTTTCAAGACTTGCAGCACACCTACAACACACGTAAAAATGACCTTGTAGTTACAATGCCCAGAAATAGACATATTCAAGACGTCGTTTTCTTACTCGGGTTCAATACTGTGGAACAAACTCCCCAAAAAGATTAAATCAGTACAGTCTGTGAGCTTCTTCAAAGCCCAGCTACTACAGTATTTACTCATAAATAATTGAACAGATTAGATGTATCTACAAACTGTATGAATAGTATCATAAAGCTGATCATTAATTCTGATTCCATATCATGCTACTTTTATCTTCTATCATACATTCAACTTGCATCGTATTTGCACGCTCAAATGTGTGCATGTGTGTATGTGTGCGTGATTGTAATGCATCACCTGAGTGATATGCATCATGCGTTATCCTTGTGCTGCCTTTCTGAATGTGTTTGTGTGTGTGTGTGTGTGTGTGTGTGTGTGTGTGTGTGTGTGTGTGTGTGTGTGTGTGTGTGTGTGTGTGTGTGTGTGTGTGTGTGGTGCATCGCATCACTCGAGTAATGACCGTCTTGCATTACTCTTGCGCTGCGTTGCATCTGGCCGCACACATGTGTGAGTGCATGTGTGATTTTAACGCATGACTCGAGTAACAGGCACCATGTGTTACCCTTGTGCTGCCTTACATCTGACTGAATGTGTGTGTGTGTGTGTGTGTGTGTGTGTGTGTGTGTGTGTGTGATGGTGTGTGTGTGTGTGTGTGTGATGGTGTGTGTGTGTGTGTGTGTGTGTGTGTGTGTGTGTGTGTGTGTGTGTGTGTGTGTGTGTGTGTGTGATATTTTCAATTCCTCGGTAGATACATATGATGGTTAGTGTTCAATAGTTTACCTTTACAGTTGTAACTTTAATCTTTCAGTTTTTGGTTGAAATCTTAGAGTTAATATTTTTTCATATAATCTTTCATAATTTTTATGTTTATTTAAATCTATTGTATGTGCCCGTACGAGTATGTGTGCGCTCGGTTTGCACTGTGTGTTGCTTTTGTGTGTGTGTGTGTGTGTGTGTGTGTGTGTGTGTGTGTGTGTGTGTGTGTGCGTGCGTCCGTGGTTTTAACGCATCACTTGAGTAACAGGCACCATGCGTTACCCTTGTGGTGCTTCACAACTGACTGAATGTGTGTGTGTGTGTGCGCGCGCACGCTTGTGTGTGTTTTACTTTATTCTTGTGCTGCCTTACAACTAGTACACGTGTGCGCATGTGCGTGTGTTAGTATGTGTGTGTGTGTCTGTGCGTATGTGACATTTTCAATTCCTAAATAGTTACAGTTTATGGTTAATGTTCAATAGTTTACTTTTTGATTTTTTTATCTGTACTCTTTCAGTTTTAGTTGAAATCTTAGAGTTAATATTCTTTCATAAAATCTATAATCAATTTTAGGTTTATTTAAATGTAATGTATGCGCACGCGTGAGTATGTGTGCGTCGTGTGTGTGGGTGCGTGCGTTATTGTAACGCATCACTTGAGTAATAGGCACCGAGCGTTACCCTTGTGCAGCCTAACATCAGACTGAACGTATATGTGTGTGTGTGTGTGTGTGTGTATGTGTGTGTGTGTGTGTGTGTGTGTGTGTGTGTGTGTGTGCGCGCGCGCGCTTGCGCGATATATTTCTGTTTATTATTATTATTATTATTATTATTATTATTATTATTATTATTATTATTATTATCTCTTCTTTATATTTTATTTATTTGTCATGTTATTTTTTTTTTTTGGCTGTTATATTTATTAAATTTTTTATTAAGGACAGACGTGCAAAAAGGACTCCGTGCCTACTGTCTGCCTCCTTAAAATATAAAGATTCAATTCAATTCAGTTCTCTCTATCTCTCTGTTGATTAATTAAAATGCAAATATTGATGTATCTTAATTATATTATTATGTATACTTTTTATTTTAAAGAAGTATGTGTCCGTATGTTTACGTGCGTGCAATAGCTTAGCAAAGACATGATTTTAAAAAGAAAAGGTCATAGAAGGTCAAAAAGATCCGTTATCTTTGAAAAAATAACGTTTTATTTCTATTCATTTCATTACATCTCTCTCTCTCTCTCTCTCTCTCTCTCTCTCTCTCTCTCTCTCTCTCTCTCTCTCTCTCTCTCTCTCTCTCTCTCTCTCCTTGGCGCCATCTTGCTGATGTGCGCATCGCGTGTACTGAAGTTTCTCTGTATTCAATTAGATACTGTGCTGGCAAAGTTTATTCTGCAGTTATGATACTTGGCAGACTGTTTGTGCTTTGTGAATTCTCTGCTATGGTGTAGTTTCAGGACTGTGAACTTCATATTTCGCACTCATTTTCCGAAATTAAGTTACTGCACTGCGCCGCTTCGGTGTCGGGAGGCTGGCTTGCCAGCCGGCCTGGCAGCCGCCGGGAGTTTTGCTACCTCCGCGCGCGGCAACCATGCAGCTGTGACCCAGTTTCTCTGCTCGCCTGGAACAAACTAATGTGCCGTACTAGCGCTAGGCTAAACACCTGTGACTATAAACATTTCGACTCTACACCAAACTTAAGCTGATTATGGCACCACCACCATCCTTCCACTATGCGCCCGATAACACGCTCCACGACGGCTAACTCTAGACTTTCACTGGAAACAATAGTTAGAACAAATGCCCCGATCCAAGTGACCTTTGAGACTGAGGGCTGGAAATTACCCCTGTGGAGAAAAGCTTTACATTCTCTCTACGTGGATGTACCTCTGCCCCCTGGTGTCGCCCTCCTATGGAGAGACAGAAATCAACACCACGAGAATCTGACAGTCAGTGCTCCGCTCGATTCGTCCTATCCCCAAGAACTGTATGAAACAAATATCCAGTTGTTGAATGGGGACTGGAAACTGATCACAATAACTGTATTACACCACCAGGGCCGTCTAGCCCTAGGTAACTGCTGCCAAACTTGGGTTGACGAAGAGTTTGAAGCCCTGAGGGACAGTGTTACCAAGATGGCCAGCAGTCTGCTCTCCCAGCCCACTCCAGCCGACCCTTCACCCTCCCTCGCTAATCCTGTTACGGATGAGTGCCCCCAGGCCGAAGCGACGGACGCATTGAACCCCGAGCAACTCACCGCCACGCGAGATGAACCCGCTAGCGACTTTTCACTGGCGGTTTGGGACTCGACTATAGTGACCTCACTCTAATCACTCTGCCCACCGTGACCCCTCCCCGCTCCGGCGACCCGACTATCAACACGCCTGATCAGGTCACGAAGCGCCCTGATTGCATCACTCCCCTCACCTCTAGTGTCACCAATCCAGAGTGCATGCTCCATATGCAGAAACAGCTGGAGATTAACTCGGCCACCATCCGCACTCTGACAGCCGCATTGGAGGTAACACGCAGGGAGCTGTCAGAGCTGAAATCCTGCTGTGCCGCTATATACGACCTACAGGCGCAGCTCGACACCAATGCCCGAGACAGCGACGTAAAAATAAAAAAAACTGCTCCAGAGCCACCGACAAATTCGTCACAGAGGCCATCAACTCGTCACTAGAGCCTGTGACGAAGAAGCAGCAAGGGCTCGCTGATCGCGTGAACCAGCTGACCTCCTCCAGAGACAGCCATGCTAGTAAGCTCCACGAGATCGAACGGCAGCTAAAGGCGCTAACCCCAGCCGCAGAACTACATGCCAATCCGGCTACTGCCGCTACTCCCACGGCTAATATTGCGCGCCCCTCAAACAAATCATCACCGTCCATTATCTGTCTCCTAGCTGTAATGTTCAGCACACACCTCACCCTAACATCACAGTGAAGAATATGTTCGCCGTCCTTTCTGAAGGCGGCGAGAAACAGCAGGACTCTGGTGCTGGTATAAATGCTGGCAAGAAGCAGCACGACTCTGGTGATGATGTCGATGCCGGTGATGCCACCACATCTAATGCCACAAATGACTCCCGTGAAGTCAGCCAAAGCCGTTCGAATTCCTCTTCCAGCTCCCCGCTGTGCGACCTGCGAGCCTAGCCGGTAAAAACTGATGTCGATCGTTTACTTATCGCTGTCTCGGTTCTGAAAAGGGTTGACGCGCAGAGGATGTCTGTTGACGGTGTAAAAGTACATAATCTGTCTGTGTCGGGGCTGAGCGTCAGTGAGCTCGCTGAGTGGCTCCGTGAACAGCCAACGATGCCACACATTCGTCTGGTGACATTCCACGTCGGCATCAACAGTTGCAGACAGCAGAGCCCCGTCACCAAGCCGGCGTGAATGCACCTCATCCGCCTCCATTCCTCCGTCTTCCCCAATTCCCGCATTCAGGCCTCTTCCATCATGCCCCCGAGAATTCAAAACCACCCCCTCTCCGCCCCCGCCTCCGAATCTAATGATGCCCTTAGGGAGGCCTGTGATCAGATGAAAATTCTGTTCATTCATCGACAACACCCCCACCTTCCTCACAGCCAACGGAGCCCCAAGGAAGAAGTTGTACCGGGATGGCATTCACCCCAGTCCTGTCGGTGCCATGAAACTCGCCATGAACATCCGCTTCGCGGGTGCTCCACGCCGCCCCCACAACACACTTGAGGCAGGTGAAAACCGACGTCAGTGGCAGTAGGCAGCCCAGAAGCTATCCTCGCCAGGACAGTCATCATGTCGCTTCTCCCCGAGGAGCCGGTCAGTTTCCCAAATATCAGGAACTGGCACGCCGAAACCGATACAACCCCCACACCGGCCCCGGTTCTCTCCACGGACCTGAGCAGGGTCACGGCGGGCACTTCTTGACGTCACACCACGGCCCGGCCCCAGCGCCACCTTACAACCACTCGTCTGGCAACGCCCCTTCACATTTCGCTGACCAAGGACACACAGGCCGAAATACTAATTATCGGTTACTCATTTACAGCGAGCATGAGCGCTGTACGTGACTATATGGTCATAATCCAATATCCATACCCCTCATTTGTCTTGATAAAATCCGAACTAGTAATTATTTGTTACTCATATGCGGCGCACATACGCGTTGCTTATGACTATCTGATAATTATGTCATGTTAGTTGTGTGCACACGAAGAGACGTTAACCGCGTTACATATGGACGTTTGAACGATGCCTTTATCTCAGATTACCACTCGAAACTTGATTATTGTTGTGACTATCATCAGACCTTTCCTATCAGAACATTTTATTTAGCCTTTTTATGCCGATAATGTGTGTACACGGTGGTGTCTCTTGACAAGATTAGACTGTTGGCCAGTGGTGACTGTTGCAGGCTTTGTTGCTAGTGACATTGTCCACAGGTTTTGGTGTACAAGGCAACAACACTGCACTATCTATATCATAAAGCCACATGTCTTACAGGTTGTGGACTAACGTGATTGTGACTTAATTGTTGAAAAGCGCAACGCGTGACTTAGTTTGTGCGCTGTGCCACATCTATACAAGAATGAGAGGTCACTTAAAACCTCTGCACTCAAACCACTGGGCGAGTGGTAAATACATTATCAGCGCAAAACTGGACATTATCTAGTTTGCAGTGAAAACGCGCTATTGCTTTAATTTATTTTATTGCACTGTCAGTTTATCAAATTATTTTTTGTAGTTCTGTTTGACGGTTCACCTTTACCTGTCCGGTTTGCACTGTGTGTTGCTTGTGTGTGTGTGTGTGTGTGTGTGTGTGTGTGTGTGTGTGTGTGTGTGTGTGTATGTGTGTGTGTGTGTTTCTTTTGTGTTGTGAAACAGTTTACATTTTTTTGTGTTATAGTCTTTTATGCCTGTGCTAGCCTCAATGGCGAAAGCGAGCATAAAGGAATGTACCTTACGTGTAGGTCATGTTAACGTTTTCACCTTTACAATAAGATACCTGATTTAGCTTGTTTTCTTAACGATCCCACACCGTCACCGTTTCATTTGTTTGGCGTCAATGAGACACGCTTGAGCTCGAACATCAGTGATGAAGCCATTAGTATCCCTAACTTTTCTGTAATTAGAAGAGATCCTTTCTCCCCATGCCAAACAGGCATTGCCGTCTACATCCACCATTCTATTCAACACTTAGTCCGTAGACGGCAAGATCTAGAAACCGCAGATGTTGAGTGCGTGTGGATTGAAGTAAAGCGTCTTTTTGGGGCTCCATCATACGCAGGCTTCTTGTACTGTAACCCGGCGGCTGACTTTAGTTGGTACGACCATTTTACCTGTAACTTAGATAAAGTCTATAAAGTAAACTCCGACATCGGTCTAATGGGTGATTTCAATATCAATTTACTGAAACCCCACACCGCATGGGAAACAACATCTTCCTTATTTGGGCTGGTGCAGCTGGTGCAGTCACCCACTAGGATTACTGCTGCATCGTCCACTCTTATAGACCATATTTATACCAATAACCCTAAATCTGTGACTGACGTTTCTGTTCCAACCACAACCCTAATGTGGTTGGAGAAAACCTACAACAGAGCCTTGATGAGGTGTCCGCCTGGTGTGAACGTAACTCAATGAGTATCCATCCAGCAAAAACTAAGTCAATAGTAATTGCGACACGCCAAAAACACCAACTACGCCCCCTTTCACTTGATTTGTCCTTCGAAGGCAATTCTATTGAACAAGTGTCTGAACACCGCCTCCTTGGAATTATCATAGATGATCAGCTCAATTGGCAGGCACACACAAATAAAGTGTGTAAAACTGTTTCAAGAAACATTTTCATGCTGTCCAAACTGAAGCACTTCACTGACTTTAAAACCACAAAATTATTTTATTATGCACATATTCAGTCCCACATTAATTATGCTTCGACGGTGTAGAATGGCTGCAGAGATGTACATTTAAAAAGACTGAACTCCTTACACAGAAGAGCAGCGAAATTAATTTTACCTGATCCTACTTAGACAACGGATGATACGATTCACAAAGCGGGACTTCTTTCTCTCAAGAATCAGTTTGCATTTAACAAAGGTGTTCTCCTTTTCAATATTCGGAATGACAACACTCCGGAATATCTAACCCAGCTGCTAGTCCGGTTACAGTCCCGCTATGGCGTTACAAAAAGCCTGTATGTAGTACCCAAAACCAGAACAGACTTATTTAAAACCAGTCTAGCATTCTCGGGGGTGACTTTGTGGAATTCGCTTCCATCCCACACGAAGACCACTCCAACGGTATCATGTTTCAAGAAAAGTCTTTTTAAACATTTATCTTCGCAGCCATAACTATCTGCAAGCTTTGCTTTCTATACGTAGATATTATTGTTAGTAATGTACCCATTCTTCTGCTGTGTATGTATAGTGCTGCTGTGTTGTTGCTTTTTTTTTTTTTCTCTTTCTTTCTTTCCTTCTTTCTTCCTTACCATTGCTCCCCCTCCCCCAACACACCCGTATAAATGTATTAATCTAATGTAATTGTTGTGTTTGTAGATGTAGCAACGGCATATTTGAAAAATGTCATTGCCTCTGGCATTGATAATATCTTTACCGTTGTAAAATAAAGATTCATTGATTCATTCATTGATTCATTGATTCTCTCTCTCTCTCTCTCTCTCTCTCTCTCTCTCTCTCTCTCTCTCTCTCTCTCTCTCTCTCTCTCTCTCTCTCTCTCTCTCTCTCTCTCATCTTTTACTCTCTTTCATTTCATCTCTCTCTCTCTCTCTCTCTCTCTCTCTCTCTCTCTCTCTCTCTCTCTCTCTCTCTCTCTCTCTCTCTCTCTCTCTCTCTCTCTCTCTCTCTCTCTCTCTCTCTCTGTCACTTTAAAAGGATCATTGATGAGAAAAGGGACACAGTTACAGTGTGGCGCGCCCTGAACACATTTACAAAATCTAAACAAAAACCGGCATGCACCAGTGTTTCAGCAGATACATTTAATAAGCATTTCCTATCTGCTGCTGATGTCCTATTACAAAGTTGTCCAAACATGTCACAGATATCAGACGTACTTGATAAATTCTGTGCCGAAAAGCTCAAGTCAAGTATTTTCAACATTCCTGTTATAACGGTTTATGACGTTGGTAAAACGATATCTCAGCTAAAAAATAAGAGATCAACTGGTCATGACGGCATTAGTACT